>MU224522.1:4838363-4848769 GCA_018584345.1 Thuja plicata | reverse complement strand
TGTGTGTGTATATATATATATATATATATATATATATATAATAACATTTTACTACACAACAGCTACATTTAATTTACATCACAATAACAACATTTTACAAAAGATAGATATATCACAATCAATTATGTCACAAAGATAAATAAGCATAAGACTACAACTACTTCCAATGGTTTCATGATGAATCACTAGCCTAGGTACTATAAGAGCACCAATTGAAAAATTTCTTACACTAATCAATCATATCATTAACCAATTCATCATAGGCTAAATAATATAATTCAACTAATTAATACAAACAAGTCCAAATAATAAGCATTGAAACACAAAATAATAACCAAGCAGACAACAAGCCTGGGCAGAAATGCTAAAGGAAGGCAGAGGTGTTGATCCACATAGAAATCGATCCAAAATCAGAGATGTTGATTACCAGTTAGAAACTTTTTTTTGACTGGGGTATCTCAGTCCAAATAGGTAGAGGTGTTGATTTCTAGGCAGATATGTTTATTAGTGTAGATGCTAATGGACAGGTGCAGACACCAATCTATAAATCTCTTTTATACATCAAGTTCTTATGATTGGGAACTTCACCATCAAGGATACTTAGCTCAATAACTAGCTAATACACATCCCTAAAAACATCAAAGAATGACTAAATCATCCTTTACACCTACTCAAACACATATACATTTATTTTAGTGCACAACAGAAATGTGCCTATGATAAAAATTACCATAAATAATATATAAGTCTAAGATCATAACAAAGTAAATACTCATCATGTGTGCTTGATACAAATATTGGTACATTTTAATCTCTACTATAACCCATCCAACACTCCATTGATACATTACAATGTTCCCTTCAAAGTGAGGTTCCAATATATATGATTACATGAATGCATAGCATAGGACATATGTCCTAGAATATAACATATATGAGAACATAAACAAGTGTACAAGAGGTCATTGAGAAGGAAGAGATGAAGATAAATCTGATGCCACATCCTACTTCACAAGCTCAGGTCCCCAACGGTGGTTAGATACCCCACCCAACCACATAGTACCCTTTGGACCACCCCATTGTGCCAAGGAGATGAACACACGAACCAAACATAACAAACAAGAATACACTTGGGTAAATGATTACACACACATACCAAACACATAGAAACCACTTTATCACATTATCAAGGAGAGACATCATGATCGTAGAATAAAATACGTTAAGATTAGTACTCAAGATATAATAGGTTAGGTGATTGGGAGGCAATAAAGAAGTTTCACCATGTGGCACCAATAAGTCAAACACAATGTAAGGTCCTCTCAATAAGATGAGGAGCCCATTAACCATATGTCCTCTTATATATATATATATATATATATATATATATATATATATATATATATATATATCACATTATCCACTTATTCTTATTACTCCTAATGTCCAACCAAGTGATTGATCATTCTTGGTGATGCATTAAAATCCACTTCTCAACCATCCCTATCATCTACACCCAAAGCTCACTTTTCTCTACATGTGCATACAACACAAATACAACCATATGAAAATTCATAAAATAGGAATCTCCGCAAATTCCATATATAACACTTGTAATGTATTAATGCACTCAATAAACACACAAATAATACAAGTCATCATGCACCTTTGATTCTAATTAACCAAATTTCATTAGCCTCATGAACACAATAATAGATACCACTCTCTCAATCATCCAAGAAGACATGGTCATGCATTCAAATCCTTCAACATCAACCAAAACACTCAATAAAATACGATCAAGATAACAATCACTTTTATTTCCAACATGCACATGTACACTTATCACAATTACATCATCCCATAAGGTACCAATTTCATTTAGACACAAAGGGCATGTTTCCAACATCTAAACATTAAAATTCTAACTTTCATTTTTTTTTCAACTTCATATGCCAAAACCAACAATATGACATCCTCCATTGATAAAGCTCGAAAACCTTAAAATTCAAAGTGCTAAAACTAAAAATATTATAAAACCTATTGGTCTAAATGCACCCAACAACACAAAAAATCAATAAAATTGTCCATACAAGCATTCCCTAAAATTTTGACAACATATCTCTACCTAGGGCACTTTTTTAAAATTTTATACAAATCTCAAGATAAAATGCATGAAACCAAATGGTGTAAGAGTAGAAAACATTATAAATATCATTTCTAAACAAACAAAAATAATACAGATTTAAATGATTGAGTATAGAAAGAGAAATCAACAAATCCCTACCTCAACTTGAGCAAATTTAAAGGTTGAATAATTTTGCACATAGTCAACTGCTAAAGATATCCTTTGGGAAGAAAATAGTTGTCCCCATGACAAATCCAACAAGCTCCTACCCATGAAATTCTTCCTTCTCCATCATTCCCAACAAGAAAAACAATTTTTTAGCAAGAAGAGGGCTTTCTCCTTCACAAAATTGACTAAATATAAAATGACTCTATTTTTCCTCTTATAAAATTATATTTCCTTTTTCTTTGTGAAAATATTAAAAATAAATAAATAAAATAATACATTTCTCAATTCTCAAATGCCCAATTTTATATAAATTATGTAATACGGTTTAAAACGAACATAATTATGACATATTAAGATATTTAAACTATCGAATAAACTATTTTAAATATTTAATAAACATATACGCTATAAATTTAACATATTAATAAATCATTGTTAAAATAAATAATTACTCCCTTTTTTAGACCCAATTTATTCCAAGAGATCCCAAACACGTCCAAACAATTTTTAGTCATACAAAAATTCTTTAAAAATAATTTAATCATAAACAACCATTAAAATATTAAACCATTAAATCAAAGAATCATTAATTTAAACATAAAATAATAATTGCAATATAATTCCTATGGAATGCATCTAAAAACAAAAACACTTATCATGAGGTCTTCACAAGGGGTTCAAGGTAACCAAGCACTACCAATAATGGTAGTTGGAGGGTGAATTACTTACTACTCTTATTAGAGACAAATCACCCTCTACTGAGAATGACAAGGCTAGGTTTAGAAAAAATTAGCCAATGTGTCATCTCCAAGTACCCCTATTGGAGAAATAGGCATGCTCAAACTTGTGAAGGTAGATAAAGTCAATTTCTAATACCTGTTCACGTTAGCACAATAGCTGAAGAACATATGTGTATATATAATATCAAACAATGAAAAGAGATTAAGGGTATCAAGTCATAGTGTGGGACTCACAAGTGAGTAACTATGACTTTGTCCCTCTTTGTACAAGCACATCAAATAGAATCATCAAAAAGCAGTGACATAAGAATAGCAGTAAGAAAAGCATTAGTAACTTATAAACATGCAAGTAACCATTATCATATATCATAAGGAACATGTGCACTAATCTTGTAACATCATCTAGACTACAATTTTAAGCATCCACAATTACCATTGAATGATTTAATTTATCGTGAAGTCGTTATCTAACATTAACTAACATTAGGTTTCATTTAATCATAATAACGAGCATAACATACATTCTACATAGGCAGTACATCCCCAGCTTATATTTTTATTGTGACCTATGGATGCATTTTGGGGCTATGGAAACTCTCTTGGTGGTAGGGTGTCATTAAAATTTTCTATTTATATCATTGTGCGCAAGGGAGGTGAAGCAAAGGCACATAAGGAGGATGATGTTCTAGGATGTGGTACAGGTCATGACAATGCAACTAATGGATTTCACTATGCCAACTCTGGTTTGGATAGAAACTAACATCATTTGCAACAGTGGATATAGAGGCTAGATTTTAGGGGTTTTGAGATGGGTCAATCTTCACATTCAATGTTTGGGAAGGCTTTTAATTATGGCCAAACAAACAGGATGAAGACGTAGAATAAGGGTTTGCAAATTGTTTAGGGTGAAGCTCTGGTATGACCACATGGTGTATTGCAGGGATCTATTCCTCACAGATATCCTATGTGTGACTATTAAATGGGACAAGGTCCTTACAAATTTCACAATAGGTAGATAGATACTACCATAATCCCCCCATCTATAGTTTTCTTGATGGCATTGGAGACCAAAATTGAGGAGGATATTGACCATAATGTGGTTGTCTTCTTGGAGCTAGGTCTAATCAAATGTTTTAGGGGGTTTTGGCCTATTTTTATTGATCTACATAAGTGGATTTTGGAATATTGGGAGACGATTCTTGAAGGTTGTGTTCAAATTTACCTTGTTTTTAAGGGTTTCTTTATTGTTGTTTTGTAGAATCAATAGGATAGGAATAAGATGTTGTGTAATTTCCACTGGTGCTAGGAGAACAAGTTTAATCTGATGTTAAAGCCTTGGCATATGGATTTGAACCCTACTAATGAAGTTTTTGACAAAGTTCCTTTTTGGGTGAGACGTCCTGACATGCCTCTACATATTTGGTTTGACTCTTGGTTTGAGGCTGTAAATGATTCTTTAGGGGACTTTTTGATGGTGGATGAAGGGTATTCAAATATTCTCCATTCTACTTATGCTTAAATTCTAGTGGATATGGATATTACTACGGGGCTTCCTATAGAGATTTTGATCGAAACCTCAAAAGGCAATTGGGTTCAACCATTGGATTATGAAGGGGTTCCCTTCAGATGTAGAATATATTTTTAGAATGGACATATGGTTTCTTATTGCATCAAGGAAAGAGTATGCAAGACAACTTCATGGTGGAAGGATGTTTTTACCTAGCACTATAAAGTTGAGAATAAGGTAGACCAGAAAAAGATTTTTTCTCAAGCTGAGTCTGGGGATCCTACGTAAATGCTTCTTGCAAATTTGGATAAGGTGGCTCAACCCATGAAACCAAATGAGAGAATTGTTGCAATGGTTTGCGATGGAGAGGTTTTTCAAAGTACCAAGGATTCTACTCTATCCAAAAGGGGTAAAATAATTATAATGGGGACTCAAGATAAAATCAATGACTTGTCAGTGATTAGGGGCTAGTCCTAGAAAGAGGTGGGTTTTTTAGATGATTAAGCTTGAGATTCAATAGTGTGTTCTTTCGACTAGAAAATTGATGTTTCTAGAGTGGAAGATGGTTGAAATATTATTAAAGGAAAAAGGGATAGGAAAAAAAACATGGGCTCTTTTGATATGACTGTGTTCTCATACGAAAGGAGGAAAAGTGAGTAAGTCTTGACTTTTGTCTATTAATATGTGAGACCTACATTAGACTGTCATAGTTTTACTGCTTTATTTTCTATGCTTTCAGTGATTATATGTTTAGACATACTTTGACTTATTGAGACTCTTATGTATTTGAGGATCTGTTGAATCCTATGTTATATATTCAGTACCTAATTATGTAATCAGGGTACACTCGAGATACTATATATTTTGATTCAGTTTTAGCTTATGATGATGTCATATATGAGAATAAATGTGTGGATGTATTATAATGGAAATTGGTTTAGGAAACTGATGATATGTTTATTTAAGTTCAAATGAAGATATAGTTGACATGAAATTTATTATTGATGTTGTATTATGCTTTTATATCATGTTATTTTAGACCTACTGATGTGTGCAATGAGTGTGTAGAGATAGATGACCATGGATCTAAATCAGGGACCCAGTATTGGAACCTATGTTATTTTCTATGCATACCAAGGTCTTGTTTATACAAATAAACATAGAACTCATTGTATATGTGGTTTATTCATAAATAAGGTTTGCATGTGTGTATTTTAATTAGTTAAAGTTAATGTAATTAAGTCATGTCATTTGTTTAAATATATTGTGCCAATTTTGGCAATTTTTGCAATTTAGTGTTGGCATGGCTAGTAAAGGGAACCCTAGATAGGTGTAGGGTTAACTAGGGCTACCTAAGTGTAGTACCAAAGCCTACCCAAGGTTATAAGTTTCTAGATGGTCAACTTGACTTAGAAATCCGTGGGTTAACTTTAGGTGTAGTTTAGGAGGGTCTTTTAGGCTCCCAGAAGGTAACCGGGGTGAGTTTTAGCTACCCAACTTGGTACCCTAGGGGTTAGGGGTCATTTTCAGCCATAAATGAGTCTCTAAACTCATTTATTTCTCCCCTAAAGTCTCCTTTTCAAAGTTGAGTGAATTTGAAGAGTAGTGTAACTTTTGTTAACCTCTCTTTTCTTTCAAGGTTGCATTTATCTCCATTTATGGAGAATAAAAGAAAGTGGGAAGAAAGGGATGGTTAGGGTCACCTTGCCTTTGGTTAGTCTTAGATATTTTGGAATTTTTCCTATATAGGAAAGGTTTTACGAAGAGTTTGGGTGTTCACCCACTCTCTACCCTTAGAGACAATTCTAGATTTGAAGGAGCCTTTTTTGAGAAAGAGACTTGGAAGGATATCTCATCATCAAAATTTTAACTTGCCTTAGATTTGGAGTAAGGTTGGTTCTTTTAGAATAGTCTGATGAACATAACTAATTGAATGTTTGAAGATGTTAAGTTGATCACCGAAATGTAGAAAGATAATGCAAGACATTAAATCAGTTAATGGATTGTATAGTCATTGATGTCAACTTGATATAATCTGATTGGTTATATACAAAGTGTCAAAGACTTCATAGAACCAAAGAGATAAAGTTTATGCTATTAGTAATGCATAAAAGTTCAGTATTCACAAAGTGACAAAAGACATCGATGGACAAGTGCACACCGACAGATAGAGAACCCCGAGAGAAAAATCACAGTGATGCCCGAGCAAGAAACCCGACAAGCATTGCCAACGAGAAGAATCACAAGCATTACCAACGGATAGAATTATAGTGTTACCTGACAGATAGAACAACAGTGTTACCCGACGGACAGACAACCCCAATGGAGAAACCTGAGAAGAACTGAAGTGTTGACCGAAGCTAACAAGAGTTAAAACACCGAAAGGAACTAAAGTTTAGAAATGACAAAATACTTAGCTGGCATGAGCTAAAGAAGGAGTTAACTAGTTGTTAACATTGTTTTCATCGACAATTTAAAACCAGAGATAAGTAAAATATTTAAAGTTGTTTTATTCCAGTTGTCAAGGAGAAATCTACGGGATAAAACTGAAGTAAAGTTTTAAAGCAAGATTGGATAAGATTATGGATCACGCCAAGAACAAGAAAGTCAAGAACTAAGAAACGGTGATACCATGTCTATAAAGAGACAATCTAATTCATTATGAATTAGGGGAGTGAATAGAAGAAGAGGATGTTGGAGAGAAACTAATGAAAAACAACTTCATACAATCCTGATCAATCAAGCTAAAGAATAGAGCTATAATTTTATGGACACCAAGAAACAAAGAACAACATCACCGAGAAGAAAGAAGTGGAGCAAAGGTATTGAAAAGATACATTGATCAAAAAAGTATAATTAGCTTACAATAGATTTGGAAATCTGGAAATCTATAGTTGTATATGTGAACAGATCATTTATTGTTTCAATTTAACCATTGGATCATAAAGTCTCTTTAAACGAGTAGGAATTAACAATCCTTTCTATATTGAGATACATCCCAAGGAGTATCAAAAAGTTTGATCATGAAGATATCATGAGATGTCAGATACCATTTGACAAACTACACTGGGTTTGGTCATAAAAGGTAGCATAGAGATGCCAAATATCAAGTGACAAACTATTCTATTTAAATCCTCTAACAAGGTCACACCTAATAGTGTGTTTGTAACCTTTAATAGGGTTGGCTCTTCACCGAGCTCACTTCAGAAGAGTGAAAATTTTGGGTTACCGATCCCAAGTGGTTTTTCCCTTAACAGGGTTTCCACGTTAAAAATCCATGTGTCAAATGTGTTTATGAGTCATTACTTTAGTGGTTTACATTACACATAACTAAATCTGGATTGATCGGTATACGCTAATTCATTTACTGTATTTTGGCAAATGAAAGACTGCTAATCGGTGAACAGTAAGAATAAGGATTAAAACTTAACTCTGGGCAGTAGTTATTTGGTAAGTTTATTTAAAGGCAATCATCTTGTAGAACCAAAGATAACTAGAGGCTTAATATTGTGGTACTAAGTTTTTGGGTTGATTTATTGAAATATTTTTTAGGCCACTTATTCCCCCCCCCCCTCTCATTTATTCTAACATAGTCTTCATTTTTTTTGGATGTTACTGAGCTTGAAACTCCATTAATGGAGTCCTATGTAATTTCTGAGTTTTTACAAGTTGAGTTTTTGGATTTTTATTCTGTTGTGTTGTATTTTGAATGGGATTCTTCAAGGAAAACTCACCCTTGGGAGGGTAGAGTAACCTTGAAGGGGGTGGTAGGAAATGCTCTAGTTTAGTGTAGATTCTCCCATGTGAGGAGGGAAAGACTGTTAGAAATAACTGAGAGAGGGGGGTGAATCAGTGGCCTCAAAATTTTATCCTTATCTTAACCACCAATCAAATAAACCTTAGATCATTATGTCCCTACAAGATGCATGCCATGAAATACTTATAATGATTAACTTTTTGTCAGTTTACCTTGTCTGTCCTTATTCTTCTTGATTACCAATTGGCAGTAAAACTATTTACCGAAATACAGTAAATGTGCAGAGTATACCGATAAATCCAGAAATGCATATGTGAAATGTAAAATAGTAAAATAATAAACCATACACACATAACACATGGATTTTAACGTGAAAACCCTGTTAAGGGGAAAAACCACTGGGACCGATACCCCAAATTGTCACTCTTCTGAAGTGAGCCCTGTTAAGAGCCAACCCTATTAAAGGTTACAAACACACTGTTAGGTGTTACCTTGTTAGAGGATTTTACACATATAGGTTGTCACATAGTATCAGACATCTAATGTTGCCATCCTTGAATTAGCCTCTCTCTTAGACCGTCAATAAGCATCGGGCATATCCAATGCTACTTTCATGAATCAACCTTTTTAGCACTCCTTGGGATGTACCTCAATATATAGATGACTTTTAAGTCCTACTATGTTAAGAGACTTGATGCTTCAATGGTTAAACTGAAACAAAATGACCTATTTCTGATGCAACTTGAATTGCAGATTTTCAGATCTATTTAAGTACATTACCTTTCTGATCAATGTATCAATTCAATTCTTTTGTGCTCCATACTTTCTACTCTGTGATGTTGTGCTCACTGTTTTTCGGTGTCTGCAAAATTCCTTAGCTCTCTTTAGCTTGATTGATCAGTACTACATGAAGTAATTCTTCATCAGTTTCTCTTCAGCATCCTCTTTCTATTCACCCCCATTCATGTGATACAGAAATGAATTAAGCTTGTCTATTATATAGACATAATATTCATTGATTCTTTGATTCTTGGCATAAAAAACAATCCAGCCAATCTATTTTAAAGCATAGCTCATGATTTATCTTGTAGTTATCTTTATGGCAACTGTAAAAATCTTCTTTAAATCAATCACTTAGCTCTGGTCAAATAAAACAAAGAAAACAACCAGTTAAGTCTATCTTTATCTTTTGCCAGCTAGATATTTGTCATTTTCTAAACTCTCTATTCCGTCGGTTAACTTTTCAGTTAGTCGTCGGCTACAATTGTCAGTTTCGTCAGTGTGACTCCAGTCAGCTTCAAAATCTCTGTCCATCGGGAAACTCTATTTTCAGCTCGTGGGGCATCTTGTGGTTTGCTTCATCGGGAAACATTGCCTTCTATTCGTCGGGTATCACTGTGACTTTTTTCTTTGTCTTTACCGATGGTGTGCACTCTATCGGTATTATCTGTCACTTTAGTAAGTACTTGACTTTTATGCATTGCTGAAAGCATAACCTTTGTTCTATTGATTCTCTGAATTCTTTGGCATTTTGTATATGACTGTATAGATGATATCAATTTGACGTCAATGACAATACAAACCATTAACTGATTTAGTGTCTTGCATTATCTTCAACTTAACATTATCAAACATTTAATCAGTTACAAGTCATCAATCTCTCCCTTTGGCATTGATGGAAATAAAATTATATTATCACACTATACTATTTCTAATACAATTGTTGAGATTCATCAAACTACCAAACAGTTTGTTTTGATAACTGATAAAAATGTCTAACCGCTGGTAAGCTTTGTTTTAGCTTAGATTTGATTCTTGCAGCTCTCTATGTTTCTTGTTCTAATGTGTTGCATCCTTCACATTTGATGTCTTTCTTTCTTGTCAGCAACTCTTCCTTTGTATTAATTCCTTTATACAAATTCTCTCCCTATGGATATGATCTCTGCCTATTGGAGTAATCTGATAATGGATAATCCTTCTTCTATTTTTGAAGACTGTGATAATATGGATACTTTCTCTCCCTTTGACAACAATGCCAAACAAATATCTTATAGATATCTGACATTAATGTCAAGTGATCTTTCTTCTTCCATCCATAATATATTC
>MU224522.1:4820066-4834403 GCA_018584345.1 Thuja plicata | reverse complement strand
TTCACTTTCACTATCACTATCTTTTCTAGATGAGTGTCTATGACTTGATTTGCTTATCTTCATAGAAGACTTAAATGCAGACTCTAAGTTTGGTAAGACACTATTGTCAAAGTTATTCATCTCAAATTAAATTAGTCTACCAATTAAACTATCAAGAGTAACTGTATTGTTTTCTACTGCTCTCATTTCTTGAGTGGCAGAAACTCTAATATCAGAAGTAGGTAGCAAGGTTCTTTGAATTTTAATTACCATTGTATCTTCTTCTAGTACACCTCCAACTCCTTGGATAGCATTGACTACCTCTTTAATTCTTGTTTTGTACTAAGTAATGTTTTCTCCTTCTTTCATTTTGAGATCATCAAACTTTCCTCTAAGGCTTTCTGCTTTGGCTCTCAAAACATTTTTGTCACCACCATGTACAAGCTTCAATTTGTCCCACATCTGCTTTGCAGTTTTGCATTCTTTGACATCTTCAAATTCAACATCAGAGAGTGAGGAAGCAAGCTCTATCATCATGCCATTATGTTCATGCTTTTCTCTCATTTGTTAAACTATTGGTGCTCCTGTGGGTAACACATATTCAGTTTCAAGGAATTGAGTAACATCATTACCAATACCTGATAAGTGGAGTCTTATCCTGCTTTTCCATGAAGCAAAATTATCTTTGTTCAACTTGGGCACATCTCATTTGTTCATCTTGTGATCTTTGACTTAGGTCTTGAAACCTTCCTTCTAATCACACAAGCTCTAATACCAATTGTTAGAAATAACTAAGAGGGGGGGTGAATCAGTGGCCTCAAAATTTTATCCTTATCTTAACCACCAATCAAATAAACCTCAGATTACTATGTCCCTACAAGATTCATGCCATGAAATACTTATAATGATTAACTTTCTGTCACTTTACCTTGTCTGTCCTTGTTCTCCTTGATTACCGATTGGTAGTAAAACTATTTACCGAAATACAGTAAATGTGCAGAGTATATAGATAAATCCAGAAATGCATATGTGAAATGTAAAATAGTAAAATAATAAACCATACACACATAACACATGGATTTTAACGTGGAAACCCTATTAAAGGAAAAAACCACTGGGACCGGTACCCCAAATTTTCACTCTTCTGAAGTGAACCCTGTTAAGAGCCAACCCTATTAAAGGTTACAAACACACTGCTAGGTGTGACCTTGTTAGAGGATTTTACACATATAGGTTGTCACTTAGTATCGGGCATCTAATGTTGTCATCTTTGAATCAGCCTCTCTCTTAGACTTTCAATAGGCATCGGGCATATCCAATGCTACTTTTATGAATCAACCTTTTTGGCACTCCTTGGGATGTACCTCAATATATAGAAGACTGTAAAGTCCTGCTCTATTGAGAGACTTGATGCTTCAATGGTTAAATTGAAACAAAATGACATGTTTCTAATGCAACTTGAATTGCATATTTTTAGATCTATTTAAGTACATTACCTTTCTGATCAATGTATCAATTCAATTCTTTTGTGCTCCATACTTTCTGCTTTGTGATGTTGTGCTCACTGTTCGTCGGTGTCTGCAGAATTCCTTAGCTCTCTTTAGCTTGATTGATCAGTACTGCATGAAGTAATTCTTCATCATTTTTTCTTCAGCATCCTCTTTCTATTTACCCTCATTCATGTGATGCGGAAATGAATTAAGCTTGTCTCTTATATAGACATAATATTCATTGATTCTTGATTCTTGATTCTTTGATTCTTGGCATAAAAAACAATCTAGCCAATCTATTTTAAAGAATAACTCCTAATTTATCTCGTAGTTATCTTTATGTCAACTGTACAAATATTCTTTAAATATATCACTTAGCTTTGGTTGAATAAAACAAAGAAAACAACCAGTCAAGTTTATCTTTAGCTTTTGCCAGCTAGATATTTTTTCATTTTCTGAACACTCTGTTCCGTCGATTAACTTTTCAGTTAGTCGTCGGTTACAACTATCAGTTTTGTTGGTGTGACTCTAGTCAACTTCAGAATCTTTGTCCGTCGGGAAACTCTATTTTCAGCTCATCAGGCAGCCTATGGTTTGCTTCGTCAGGAAATATTGTCTTCTATTCGTAGGGTATCACTGTGACTTTTTTCTTTGTCTTTACCGATGGTGTCCACTCCATCGGGGTTATCTGTCACTTTAGTGAATACTTGACTTTTATGCATTGTTGAAAGCATAAACTATGTTCCATTGATTCTCTGAAGTCTTTTACATTTTGTATATGACAGTACAGATGATATCAAGTTGACTTCAATGACAATATAAACCATTAACTGATTTAGTGCCTTGCATTATCTTCAACTTAACATTATCAAACATTTAATCAGTTGCATGTCATCAAAGACATGGAGTTTCATGATACCCATGATGCCAAGTATGGCCTGAGGGCTTCTAGGGGGCATAAGGAGGTTTATTTTCATGACTAAATGTTGTGTAGATGGTCATTCCAAGTCCATGTGTGGCTTGATTTTTCATTTCTGATACTTTGTCTTCTCCTATTGTTTAGTCTACCACCACCCCCATTTTCAAGAAGGCCTCTTGGAGACCTTCATCCTATTCTACCATGTGTTGGGAAGTTTTCAATGTTTAGTTATATCTGTATGTGACTTATGTGAGTTGGGAAATGTTTGTTTGTATCATGTTCCACTTTGGATCCCCTAGATTGCGGGTGACCTTGAAAAGGTCTTGGTTGGGAGGTGAGCCTCCATGGTCAATCCTCATTCATCGGGTTTTAACTGGATGTAGGAGCTTTCCAAATTACCCTTATGCGGAAGATGGGAACAACTGGTAAATTTATAGCATTGTAACCTATATTGTATGAAAATTTCAATATTTAAAATTTGTATAAAGGCCTTCCGAAAAACATGTATCCTTGTATCATTTTGTAATCAAAATTTTATATGAAAAATGGAAATGAAGTTCTGTGGTTATTGCTTTGCATATTTTATGCTTGAACAAAATATTTGCATAATTTAAGTTCTAAGGAGTCTTTGAATTTTCCATTAATAAAACATTATGATACTGGTTATAATGTAGTGAATTTGACCTTATTTCAGTTTCTAATTTCATGCATATTATTACTATTGTGAATAAACAAAAGGAAATTTATTGTTCTTTTGAAAATATTTATCTTATTTACACTTAGTGATATTTCATAAAATTTGTTAAAAAAATGCTCAAAATGAAAATTTATTTCCCACAATATCTAGATTAATTTAATTGTTTATAGAGGGCATATTTAAATTGCAAAAAAATATGCACCACTATCTGTTGTTTTGTCTCAAATTTATATTTATTCACCAGAAAATTTCATACATTATTTCTTTATACTCCTGGTTTTTAAAAAAAGGAAAAAACATTACATCTTATACTAAAATTTGATTGCCCTTTTTATTAAATGTTTTAAATAAATGTTGCTTTAAAAAGATAAGAAAGGCGTTTTTTTTTGTTTTTTTTTAAGATATTTTTTTAAAGTTTGGGCGGGGAGGGCCGAAGCCCTACCCCGACCCACAGGTCGTGGTGGAGGCCGCACGGAACACTGCCCCCACCCCACTGTGGAACACAGTGGGGGGCCAGCATCAGCCACGGTCAGTCGCCCCACTCGAAGTGATCCACAGTGGGTGTGGGAGGGTCGTCACTCCGCCGAACTCCCCACCTCCCTTCCTCCATGGGCGGCGTCACCCCTATGCGCGTCCGCCCACACTTATCTTGCCTCTTTTTATTTTATCGTTATTTTAATTTTTATTATTTAAAGAGTTTTTTGGGGGTTTTGTTTTTAGGGTTAGAATATATTTCTTGTTTTTAGATATGATTCTTTTATTAAATTAGATTTATTGTTATTATTTATATATTATTTAGATTAAATGAAAAAAAGGTTAGAATTGAATTATTTATATTTGTATATGGATTTTTATTTAAATATGTATAAAAAAAAACATAACAAAGTTAGTTTTAAAAAATTGATTATATTATTAAGATTTAATTTTATTTTTAGATGTGATCCTTATTTAGTTTAAATAGAAAATTAGGAATGATTTCAAATTCAATTAGATTTTATTTCATTTATAAAACAGATTTTGATTTTTCATTATAGATGAGATTATTGAATTGCTTTTTTATGGATTTCTAATAGAAGACTCTAGAAAAGTGTTTAGATAATTATGTTTTCAGTCAATTTAACTAGATTAGATTTCCTTTGTAAAGTATTAATTAGAATTTAATTAATCATTAAAGGTTATTATTAAAGGCTAATTAATGGTTTAAATAGAACATTTTTAATGTAGTCTTGAATCCTTCATATTAAATTAATTGGGTTGATTATCGTAATAACCTATTGGAATGTTATTACCATTAGGGATGTTTTAACGATATCATGTCGTCATGTCTTGCATTCTAGGGGATTATCAATGTCGTTGACCAATTTCTTGCATGTTGAATTTTGGTCAACCATGGTCAAACTAGGTCTGATCAACTCGATTTTCTTGCACGGGCCTTCCCATTGACCTATTGTACTTTGTAACTCAGTTTTGAGTTTATTGGAGTAGGGTTGACTTTTTGGTCAACTTCAGTTGAATTTTTGCTCAACCACCTCAATTTGCATGTGTAAACTTTCCTTGAAGCTTAGTAGACCCTAGTAACCACTTTTCATGATTATTGGTGCATAATTGACTTTTAGTCAACTTTGGTTGACTTTTGGTCAACTGTCTCAATTGGCATGTCGATTGAAGCATGAAGCCTAGAGATCCCTGTAGGATAGTCCTTAAAGTTATTCTACATAGTTTGACTCTTCAGTTAACTATTTTTCTTTTGCACCATTTTGTGTGCACATGTTACCTTGGAGGTAGTTTAGTTAACCTTCAGCAGTATTTTCTAAAAAATTTGTTGGTGTGTTTTTGCCCAACTTTTGGGCATGACATTTTGGTATCAGAGCCAGGTTTAGCAACATTGGGAACCTAACCCACTGCGTTATTACTAAGATTTGTCTTGTATGTGTAGGATGCCACCTATTACTCGGCTATCCCGTAAGCAAGGGTGTGGTCAGAGACGTACCCACGCAACTCACGAGGAGGTACAACCCGAGATAGAGGATCGCAGAGGAGACTAGAGTCCACCTCTTGAACCACCTCCTGATCCAAATACAAAATTGCTACAGGCCTTTCAGAATTTGGTCAGACTTATATTGGATCGTATGCCTCTCGTTATTCAGCAGAATGTGCAACAGGATTTAGAAGGATGTGGGTCCTCTGCTAGAGAGCAAAGTAGGATCCCACCTCCTAGGTTTGGTGAGAATCATGTTGAGTGGGAAGTAGGATCCATTGGAGGACCATGGATTATTCCTTGGATGGAGGCCCAAAGGTTTGATAGAGCACCTGATATTGGGAATCAGATCACAGATTTGATGAGACTCAAACCACCTCCATTCTTAGGAGAAGTAGATGGGGTAGGTGCAGAGTCTTGGCTTCTAAGCCTTGAGAGGTGTTTTAGGTTGCGTAATTATGGCAGCAACCTTAGAGCACAATTTGGGATTCTCTTGTTTAGAGACCAAGAATGCACTTGGTGGAGGCACGAGGAGTCCAAGGGACAATTAGACATTAATACCCTTACTTGGGAATCTTTTCTCAAGCTTTTCAAAGCCTAATATGTTTAGAGCATTTCAGATAGCACCTCATTGATGAGTTTCATGATCTCCGGCAATAGGAACTTTCAGTAGCCCAACATGAGGGCAAGTTTCTGGATCTCCTACCTTATGTGGAGTACATGGGGGACAAGAAGCTATAGGTTAATAGGTTTATCAAGGGTTTGAATCTTGTGATCTCAAATAGGGTACACATGGTACCTTCAGGGAACTTGAGGTTCATAGTGGATAGAGCATTAGTGGCCGAAGAGATAGTCAGGGGTCCACAGGGTGCTAGGGATAGGACACAGAACCATAATTCCACATCCCAGGCCTCAGGTTATCAGAAACCCCCATGGAAGGGGATTCATAGGTACTCTTCAGGTTCATTCAAGACCCCACAATAACAACAGCCATAGTATTCTCAGCAGAGCCAGCAATAGAGGCTACCACAAGTACAACAGGGCTCTAAGCCCAAGTAGTGGAAGTCATAGGCACTTAGGAAGGACTAGAGACCACAAGCACCTTACACACCTCTAGCATAGACTCAGTAGTCTGCTAGGGTGATTATAGAGGGTCTTCTAGCACCGCAAGGCCTTAGTACTCCAGACCTCTATGCATTCAGGTTCAGGCACTTGGGCCATGTTACACTTGTGGTACCATGGGGCACATAGTTTTTGTGACCTTAATGGTTATATATTGTCTGGTCCATATTGGTGTCATAAACACCATAATAGATCTCAGAGTTACTCCCCTTGGATCTTACGAACTAGTTCTTGGCATGGATTCCCTAAATGCCCACAGAGCCAAGATAGATTGTCGTAAGAAGAAGATCGAATGTTTGGATGATAATGGTACACATACAGTGATTTTTGGAATCCATAGACCTATATCCTTCTATGTGATTTCCTCTATGCAACTTAAGTGGTGCATGCGAAAGGGATGCCAATTGTATGCTATCACCATCAGCAATAGCGAAGAAGAAGCAGAGAAGGAAAATTCTCTTGATTACTTCCCCATTCTTTAGGAATCTGCATATTTGTTTCCTTTAGAGCTACCTGGTATGCCTCCTCATAAAGTGGACAACTTTCACATAGAGCTTGTACCATGAGCAGAACCAATTTCCAGAGCACCTTATAGGATGACCACTAATGAGCTTAATGAGCTCAAGCTATAGCTTGAGGAACTATTCAAGAAAGGACATATTTATCCTAGTGTTTCTCCTTGGGGTGCACCAATTATCTTCGTGAAGAAGAAAGATGGATCTCTTAGGTTATGCATGGATTACCGACAATTGAACAAATTAACCATCAAGAATCGGTATCCACTCCCTAGGATTGATGACTTATTTTATCAGTTATAGGGTGTCCAAGTATTCTCAGAGATAAACCTCAAATCAAGATACCGTCAGTTGAGGATTGTGTATAGTGATAGTCAAAAGACTGCATTTCATACTAGATATGACCACTATGAGTTCATTGTGGTTCAATTTCATCTTACGAATGCTCCAGTTGTGTTCATGAGTCTTATAAATAGATTATTTCATACCTTCCTTGACAATTTTGTAGTTGTGTTTCTCGATGACATCTTGATATATTCTAAAGATGAGAAAGAGCATGAGGAACACTTGAGGCAAGTCTTGCAGTGTCTTAGGGATAATCAATTGTATGGCAGCTTGTCAAAGTGTGCTTTCTTTAGAGTAGAGGTCAAGTATCTAGGCCATGTTATTTTAGGTGATGGGATCTCAGTAGACCCACCAAAGATTGATGTCATTATGGATTGTAAAGCACCTACCACTATGAGCAAGGTTAGGAGTTTCATGGGATTAGCCAGTTACTACACGTGCTTTGTTGAGGGTTTCTCATGGGTAGCACACCCCATTACTTCTCTTCTATGAAGGGGAAAGAGGTTTGAGAGGACTCAAAAGTGTGATAGGGATTTTCAAGAGCTCAAGGGAGCACTTAATAGTGCACCCATTCTTGTTGTGCTAGAGCCTTCAGTAGACTTTGTTGTTTGCATAGATTGTTCTTTGGATGGTTTAAGAGAAGCTATTATGCAAGGTGGGAAAGCTATAACCTATAAGTCTAGGAAACTAAAGACTCACAAGATAAACTACCCTACACATGACCTTGAGCTTGCAATAGTGGTGCATTATTTAGTAAGATGGTGACATTTTCCCTTAGGGAATCATTTTGAACTTCATTCAGACCATCAGAGTCTTCAGTATATCTTCACTTAGTCGAACCTTAATGTTAAGAAAAGGAGATGGATGGAGTTTTTATGTGAATCTGATTTTGATGTCCATTACATCAAGGGGAAATATAACATAGTCACAGATGCCTTGAGTAGGAGACAGCAAGAGCTTTCTTCTATGTCTATTGGCATAGATTTGAGAGATCACATTCTTCATCACTTACATGAGGATGAGATTTACGTGGAAGTTTGTGAGCTGATTTGATCTCAGAGACCTCTCAAGGGGAAGTTTTTAGAGTATACATTAGATTTTGATGGACTATTGTGTCATAGCAAACGTATCTATATACATTCTTCTGGTGGATTGCATGAGTTCATGATTCTAGAGGCTCATAGGACCCCTTATGCAGCACATCCCAGAGTTAAGAAGATGCATGTTAATTTGAGACAATTGTATTATTGTCCCAACATGAGATTGTAGATTACTGAGATGGTAGCCAAATGCATTGAATTCCATAGGTTGAAAGTGGAACACCATCAACCAGGTGGTCTCCTTCAGCCTCATGAGATATCAGTGTGGAAATGGGACACTATTTGTATGGACTTCATAGTAGGTCTTCCTATGTCTTCTTGTCTTCATGATGCCATCATGGTGACAGTCCACAAGTTGACCAAGGTGGTTCATTTTTCACCCGAGTGTACTACCTTTACCACACTAGCAGTGGCACAGGTGTTCTTGCAAGATATAGTCAAACTTTGTTGTGTACCTCATAAGATCATATCAAATAGAGATTCTCTCTTTACTTCATCCTTTTGGAGAGAACTTCAGGCAGCTATGGGCACTAGGCTCAATTTCAATACATCTTATCACCCTGAGATAGATGTATATACCAAAAGGGTCAATTAGGTGCTAGAGGACATACTACACATGTATGTCATGGACCATCAGACCCAGTGGGAGGAATACCTACACCTACTAGATTTTTCCTATAATAATGGGCACTAAAATTTCTTGGGTATGCCTCCCTACCAGGCTCTTTATGGTAGGCCATGCATGTGTGTGTGTATTTATTGTACCTGCAATTTGCAACACAACACTTCAATATGTCATTAGATTAGTGATAAAACATGAAATATTAAGAGAAAAGCACATCGAAATCACTAAAAGTGATATATTGCTTCCTATCTAAGAAGAGTGTAATCTAGATCATAATTGCCCTCAGATTATGCTTAATCAGTGAGATATACAAGCTTAGAATGGAAGATTCAAGTAAAATGCAAGCTAAATGTAAATGCAAAGTTCATTTTAGTGCTCCAAATGAAAGATTATGAAATTATAAGAATGTTGAGCTAATATGCATTTAGATTTCTAAGAAATTAGGATAGCATAAGATTGTAAATGAAATTCTAAGTATTGGGGGCCCATTGAGCTCAAAATTCATCCCTTTTATAGAAGAATTTGAGGAATGAGAGGTCAATTTTGATTTATGAAGAGAGGTGGAGATTGAATCTTTGGTGATCCATGTGAGGTGATCCAAGTGATTTAACTCTCATTAGCTAATGGATTAACTTTCCATTTTACAAGTGAGGAGTTGTCATTAGGAGATTTATTTAATTCCTTTTAATTAATTACTTTAGCCATGTATTTAATTCTTTTGATTTAATTAAATAGACCAATGTAATTAATGTGAGTTAGTGATGAGATCGCTTTGATTTTAGGATATTAAATTGATTTTAATGAATTATGCCAATTAATTGAGTAATTGTATTGACATAATTAGGCATATGATCACATTTAGGGAAAATAGGCTCTCTGGTTAGAGAAGAACAAATTAGGGTGGTTACATTTTCCCCTCTTTGAATTGATGTGCGAGAAGTGCATTGATTCAAAGAATGTCTGATGTTGACTTCAGAAACTTTTAGAATTTTGCACTTGATTGAATGAAATGTTTGATGAGATCAGTCTCGCACTTGATTGAACTAAGACTAATAGTATTGACTTTAAACTTGATCAAACAAAGGTCAATAAAACAAAGATCTTAAAGATACCAATTGTGAACTTGATCGAACGATAATTGATAATACTGACTTTGAACTTGATCGAATGAAGGTTAAGCTACTAGGAGCTCTGAGGTATCAATTCTAAACTTGATCGAATGAGAATTGATACTACTATCTCCAAAATTGATCGAACAAAGGTCAATATGAAGCTACTGAGAGCTAAATAAAGATCTGAGAATATGTAGACATAGATATCCGGCTTGTTAGCACTGAAGCCTTCTATCCAACTGTCCCAAATTGATCAAAGGAAACTGACATGCCCCTAGTCTTTTGGTGATGAAGTCATTTTCTTTCTTTTTGAGCAATAATTTGATTAATTTTAAGTGTGATCATGCCCCCTCGGGAACTAAATCAAAGGAAAAAGAATAAAATCCCTATTTGGAATGATATATCACTTGAACATATCGATTGGATTGAGAAAGACTTAATTTAGAGGAAATGATGAAGCGAATATGTGTTAAGAAAAAACAAAATTTTACCAAGTCGAGTACGTGAAAATATAAGTTTTGAGTCTTATAAAATGATGTAGGACCAAGATTTTGATGAATAATGTGGAATTTGGTGATATAGAACCTGGAAAACTGATTGTGGAAAGCCTGCGAATCATTTTTTGAACATATATATCAATTCTGCATTTTTGGAGACTATCGCAAAATGTGTAGTGTGTTGTTAAAAATATTGTTAGCGCATTCTATTTCATTCTCGATAGATCGGAGAAGAACAAAATTTAATTTTAGTAGTCTGGGAAGAGTTCTGGAGCTCCTAAATAGCTCAAAAAGGTTTATATATATATATATCAAAATTCACTTTTTACTCATTCATTTTCACTTTTATCTTCAGTAAATCTAGAGCTTTGCACAAAAGATGGTGGTCCCCATGGAGAAACATCGATTCAAGCTAGCCTATCGACACCAGCATCTGACCCAGTATGCACCGCCGGTGAGTATATCGATACCTACCTGTTTATGCTTTTTGTTTTTCATTTTGTCAAATTTTGCAGTAGGTAGGAAGCTTTTACTTCTGAATCACATCCCGCGTCCTGAGTCGCATCCGGTCAAACCCGTGTCACATCCAATTTTTTACAAATTTTTGGATCACACCCTATCAATTTAGGGTTGTATCTCATTTTTTGATTTTGCGTCATTTTTGGTAAAATATTATTCATCGTTTGAATGTGTCACATCCTGTGAAAATAGGATTGCATCCTGCGTCCCGCGTCGCATCCTGTTAAAAAAGGATCGCTTCCTAGATTCCCCATTGTATCTGGTAAATCTTGCATCACATCTAGTATGAAAGGCTTTGGCCTACAAGGAATCATATTGGTTATAGTGAGTTGGAAGGGTTGGCATAAAACTTTTCCTCACTTGGGTCATTCCCGGGAGATTTTTTCCTCAACCGGTAGGCCCTCTAATATTTTGAAAGCAATTAAAAAGGATTGGCAACTTAAGAGTCTAGATTTATGATTCTTCAAAAGAAGAAGGGCATACTCTCCTATTCCATTCTATTTTCTCCCACAATCACATCAAACATGTTCATTTCCTCAGACTTTATAACTCAAAACTCAATCCCCCATAATGAGTTTTTTATTCTTCCAACTTGGGAAAAAGAGAAAATCCTCTAGTTGGACTAAGTAATGTGTTTAAATCCAATTTTAAGTGCCTATTGTAAGAATTTACAAAACATGTAAGAAAATTTTGATTGTTCAATTTCCCCAATTTAAATGAGTTTTCTTGTTCAATTAATTTCAACTTCATACAATTTTCTTGTTCATTTCTCCAAATTCTTATCAAATTCTAAATTAACTTTTGAGTTTTTTATTTTTCTTAAAGGAAAAGAGCATAATTCTCTAATAAATTTATCAAATGAAAGAAAATGTACTTAAGTTTGAAAGCTTGCAAAAAATATAGTTAGGTTGAATGCTTTGGCAACCTGCAAACCACGAATTGGTAATTGATTTCCAAATTTTTGAAAAAAAAGTCTTGACAGCAACCTGCAAGAAATTGTTAGGCTATTCAAAACATAGAAATAATCATGGTTAGCAGATTAGTGGTTAATCCTTTAAATTTTCAAATAAGCTAGCCAAATGTGACTGTATTTACTGAATGTGGTCCTAGAAATCCAGTATGTGATTAAGGATCCTGAAAATGAGCTTTTACCACTAAAGGCGATGCAATATTTACCATATGCGAGCTTTCACTGGATGTGATCTGGGATCTACTAGATGTGATGAAGGAAATCCTGGATGTAATTCTCTTTCCCAAATGCAAGCCTTTGAAACTAAAGGTGATCTTTGGTCACTAAATGTGACTCTATACCTAAAAAAAGAGAATGCAAATGAGTGAAAATAGACTTGAAAACAAGGAGAAATCTGAGGATTTGCCCCACGGTGGGCACCAAAAATGTGTTTGTATTTATTGTACCTACAAGTTGCAACACAACACTTCAATATGTCATTAGATTAGTAATAAACATGAAATATTAAGAGAAAAGCACATGGAAATCACTAAAAGTGACATATTGCTTCCTATCTAAGAAGAGTGTAATCTAGATCATAATTGCCCTCAGATTATGCCTAAATCAGTGACATATAGAAGCTTAGAATGGAAGATTCGAGTAAAATGCAAGCTAAATGTAAATGCAAAGTTCATTTTAGTGCTCCAAATGAAAGATTATGAAATTATAAGAAGGTTGAGATAATATGAATTTAGATTTCTAAGAAATTAGGACAACATAAGATTGTAAATGAAATTCTAAGAATTGGGGGCCCATTGAGCTCAAAATTCATCCCTTTTATAGAAGAATTTGAGGAATGAGAGGTCAAGATTGATTTATGAAGAAAGATGGAGATTGAATCTTTGGTGATCCATGTGAGGTGATCCAAGTGATTTAACTCTCATTGGCTAATGGATTGACTTTCCATTTTGCAAGTGAGGAGTTGTAATTAGGATATTTATTTAATTCATTTTAATAAATTACTTTAGTCATGTATTTAATTCTTTTGATTTAATTAAATAGAACAATAGAATTAATGTGAGTTAGGGATGAGATCACTTTGATTTTAGGATAACAAATTGATTTTAATGAATTATGTCAATTAATTGAGTAATTGTCTTGACATAATTAGGGGTATGATCACACTTAGGGAAAAAAGGGTCACTGGTTAGAGCAGACCAAATTAGGGTAGTTACAACAACATGCCCACACACACGGGAAACAACCAAACAAGAAAGACTAAAACAAAGGTACACTAGATAAAAAGGTAACAAGAAGATTCAAGGTTTAAAGTATAAAAGATAAAGAGACCAACAAGTGGACCAAAAATCATGTAGGAACCTAGAACGCATATAGGGAAGTGTAATCACATACATCTAACCCTTGAGTTTTGTCCTAGAAGCCTCTCTAGACCTCACTCAAGTGACCATATGCAGAGCAATAATCCTTTCATATAGACAAGATCTTAATCAAGCATCTTCTCCCACTCCCATCCTTAGCATGTACTAGCACTCAAGGAATGGGCAAGGCACATATTTATCTTATTGATGTTCTCTATCAATTAATTTCATTGTTATCACTTATTAAGTCAACCAACAATGAGTGATCCTAGCATCCACTTGAGGGCCTCGATGCTCATTGCAAGCCACTTCCCCTCTATGCTCCTAGATAACCTACCCTAATGATACAACCAAAAGAACCAAATAAAATCCAAATCCAAAGCCAAAAAAAACTCCTCATAAATAATCAAGTCATGAAAATCACCAAGGTAAAATGATGGAGCATAATAATAAATATCACATCCTATACAAGGATCCAAACCGTCCACCCATAATGGAAATCTCAATAAACAATAAATAAATTATCATAATATCATATCACAAAATAAATGATCCTCAATAGTATCAAAAGCATCTCTCTCCAATAGGGAGTAAATTATAATAAAAACTATCATCGCTCAAAACATTAAACAATCATAATAGAAGAAACAAGGTGAACAAGTGAAAAAATCGTAACTCAACACAATATTGGTTGTCACATCTTATGGTCAAATAACATAAAGATCAAGGACACAAGGAACACATGAAATCATTCATAGATGTACCCAAGACAACACATGAACCAATTGTGACATAAATAAGTTATGAACTTTCGACAATATGAAACCCAAAGAGAAAAAATGCATAAAATCGTAAGATAGTACAAGTCTGAAGACAAAACCTGTATGCAATGAAACCTAACCTGTTGGGAGCACGCTCAGACATGCAAATATTAGAGATAAACATTAAATAACAACATTTATGCATATCTAAAGCATACTACTAAAAAACAAGAAGACTTCCATTACAACCTCCGATGAGCTGAACAAGGGCACCCAAGACCTTGTTGATTTGCTCTTAGAGAGGTTTGTGGGTGTGCTCTCCCAACACAATATGTAAATCCCACTATTGA
>MU224522.1:4793846-4819283 GCA_018584345.1 Thuja plicata | reverse complement strand
CTTAGGAGCATGAATCGTATTTAATTAAATAAATTTAATTAAATAGATAGAAGAATATAACAAATATAATTAATTAAAATTAATTATAATGTTATGAGAATATTAATTAAATTAATATAAGGACGATTTTGGACGTCTACAAAACCCACCTAGGGTAACAACCTACCCACACTGACACTTAACAACACCAAGATCACATGAAATAAGGCATGCATATATTTGACATATTATTTAACTCCATTTATATAACTTTATTATATTTATAAAAATACTCTTAAGTCATAAATGACTTAGTTAATAACATAAAGTACGCACGTGGAACATATATGGTATTTTAGTGAATCTCTATGATCTTTGAAATTAAATTATAAATTTATTAGATCATTCGTATTAATTATTTAATAATTTTCAAATTGATACATTTTTATTTAAAAAGACTTATTAACAATGTTAACTTTATAACAGTGAGTTTTTGTGTATTTCCTCTATGCAGATCAGTCGGTAATTCAAACGGTATAATCTCATATGAAATGATATAGATCTACAACTTATATTGATGGGAAGATAATTTAATCACATAATTTTCATTATTTCTATCCCTAAAGATAAGGTCATTTAAATGATGTAAAAAGTAAATCTTTGTAACAGCCCTGTTCGGGAATTAAGGTTACGAGTTTGGTAAAAAGACCATAACTTTGTTTTGAATTGTTCGATCGTCATAAAACTCAGTGAAAACATTTATAACAGTATTATTTAAAATCTCACCAAAGTTATTTTCTTAATTATTTAATTGGAAAACGTTATGGATGAATGTTCATTGGTCTCCGATTGAAAAATCAAGCTCAAATAGACCTAATTTCACTATAACAACCAATATTTGACCATTTTTGTACAAAGGAACCATATTTGATTTTGATATATGATAAATAAAACCCAAATGGGTATCTTATAGTGTCTTTATATTTTTAAGGTGACATCTAAAATGAAAATTATTCTCTACCCTAACTATTCACAACCCTCATCCAAAAACGTATGTTTTCAAACTCGTATCCTTACATACAGGTATCTATAATACACATAGTTCATAATCAAGGATTCCTCCATATAGTTTAAACTTATGCAACTAATTTTTTACAATTTGGTAAAACCTTAATGGTTACAACAAAAATGTATCCTTTTTAAATCATTCTCTCCTAGGGTTTCCATATAAATTCTCACATAATATCAGACATGCCATAAACATAACTCACAAGAACACCCTAATCATATATATAATTTTTTAGAAATAAAAAGAACCTTAACTCAAAATAAAATCACAATTAAGCAAGCACAGAGAAAACAATCTTTCCAACATAAACTGCAAAAAGACTCAAAAACTCTTACCTTGAAAATGTCAAGCTTTAACTTCAAAGTCTTAATGCAAAACCTTTAAAAATATATTCTTTAACTTCGCTCCCAAGCTTTCAAAATATATTCTTTAACTTCAAAATCTCGATGCAAAACCTGTAATCATGTCTCCTAAAACTTATGTTCTGAAAAATCTTTGTCCTCCTCCCAAAATGGCCAAAAAAAACTCTAATAAATTAAAACTATTCAACTAGGGTTTCTAGGACAACTTCGTAAAAAACTTAACTCCCCAAAAAAATATAAAAGAATTATTAAAAAATATAAAAGAATTAATTTCTTTTTTTTCCTTCTTTTTTTTTAAATAAAATCAATTTACTTGTTTATTTATTTTTAAAAGAAAGAAATACACAATTTCCTTTCTCGTTCTTCTTTTAATATTAAATAAATAAATATTGTTTATTTATTTATTTTCTTTTCCCAAAATAAGTATATATATATCATTTCTTTCTTTCTTTTTCCTTTTTTTTTAAAAAATAATAATAACTAATTAATTCTCCACAAAACTCAATTTTTAATTAGAATTAAAACTCAATCTTATTATTATTATTATTATTTAAATGCACTTACATTGTGTAACATCTAAAAATGTGTGGTATGAAATAGATATTGTTACGTTTGAAATTAGAATGTTTATTGAAATGTGTAGGGAAGATAAGATGTTCCTTTTAACCTCAAATACATAAAGGAAGGATCCAAATTGATTAACCCCAAAGGAGGGATCAATGCAGAAATGAATCAATCTATTAGAAATGAGAGCAAAGAGGAAGACCTTAGATTTCATTTATAGAAAAGAATGTGTGATAGATTTAGAAAGATTGAAATGAATAGGAGAAAAGTACTAACCTTGAAATGTTACAAATCTGAAGAATTTTATTTTCGGGGGCCTGCACTGAGTTTCTGAAAAATCTGCAACCAGATCTAGAATAGAAATGCAGAGACAGACAAAACCTAGAAATATTTTTCCGATCTGACACAGTTCTGATTTTGACCCTCAAGTCAATGTCACCATCGACTTAGAATTTTTGATTTTGACCTAGGGAAGAGTCGACCTCTAAAACCTCTGACAAAAAATCTATTTTCAGATCGTGGTAGTTTGCTGAAAAGGGTATCTGAATCTGCACTCTAACTCATTGTTCTGAACCTATACCTACAAGAAAAATGAATTTTTATTGGGGGAGGAAGGGTTTGCCTTGGTCAAACCCCAGTTTTGGAATTAACCTCAAAATATAATTTAAATTACATAAGTAAAACAAAGTAAATGAAAAAATTCACCTTGCTTGTATGGAAACCCTTGTGGCGGATTCAAATCCATAGATCCATAAGTATGTATGCACCGAATGGATGTAGAATGTAGAATGTAGTATGTCTCAAATAAATTTCTTGTAGATATTCAACACCGATCTTGGATGGATCTTTGAATAGGAAGAGGCTTGGAGGAATGTGGATGAAGAAATCTTCAACAAGAGGGCTCTATAGAGCTTGAATCCTTCAATGGCTACCAATGGATCTTCTTGATGAATTGAGTATTGAGAAGTGCTTGAATGCTTCAATGGATACTTGGCTTGCTTCAAATCTTGCTTATTCACCTTTAGATTTCACTTCTTAAGTCTTTGATAGTTGATGATCATGGTTTTTGCTTATGGTTAGAGAAAATAAGAGAAGAAAGCTTCCTTATATATGAATCTAGGGCACAATATTCTAGAGAGGCCTACATAGGAGAATTAAATTCCAATTATACCTATACCCTTAGAAGAGGACCTATATTAAATATAATTTAAGAAGTGTTGTTCTGAAGACCAAAACAGCCGACCTGGAAGCGGGAATTAATTCTTTCCAAAGCCCGACATCTGAAAACCCTGGGAACCTAAAATATGGACCTTAGGTCAGAAAAAGGTTGAGGTTGACCTTGACCTAGAAAGGTTGACTTTGACGCTGAGGTCAAAATTCCCAGTTTGCAGTTTAGGGTGTCAGAAACAGGATGAAAAAAGTGGGAAATAGGGCAGAATAGGGGGAAAAGCCAGATCCAAGTTAGAGACCCATTCAAGGCACTTAACATGACCCTAAACCACTTACTCAAAAGGCTAAACCATTCTACAATGGAAGTGCTTCCATTTTTCAACTATACATTTAGCCCCCACTTTAGCAAGAGTATGAACTCAATGCAAACTCTTGGTAAAGGAGATCATAAAGAACAAATAATCTTATTGAAATCAAAAGGGACAAAGTAATACTCAAGCCACCAGGGAATCAATTCTTTATCATCCCTAAGATCACAATAAGAGAGACATCACCAATTAAGGAGAAAAAGAGAGAGGGTGTGATTACCTCTCCCAATGAGAACTTATTTCCCATTGTGAACCACACAAGGAAATAGTGCAACTGGAAAGATGGAGTTGAACCGCCTAGTGACTGTGGCTACTCACTACTCAACCCATCAAAGAGATTTGGTCTTAAGGACACCTTCTGACCTTAAGGGATCAAAACATTGTAAATTGAAACTTGAGGGATCAAGAGATCCGTATAAATTAAAACTGGAGAGATCAAGAGATCTTGTAAAGTTAAAATCCATGCTTTAAGGATTAAATCATAAAGGGAAAAAGTTTTAAGTTTAAATTTATTTGAAAGGTGTGTGTGTGCAAAAAGTGAGTAGAGCATATATCCCCACATTAAATTCATTGCTAACACTTTAGCAGGAGCAATGGCTTTAACTGAAACATAAACAACCCTACTGATTATGTTTCCACAATGAGATGCCCCCAAATGAAGACAAATCAAGGGAAATACCACATAAACATACAAAGAACACATAAGGGATCTACCTACTATGGGGTCAGTATGATCATAGGATAATATGTATATATAGATATGATATTATTGAAAATGAATTGACATCATTCCCTAAAGGAAGTACAACTACAATCATAATGGAGGAAAGAAAACTCAAGAGTTACAAAGAAGAATCTTTTCGGACCACAACATGGAGACCAAAAAGAATCAGTGCTACCATGTCACAGATCCAAGCAGACTACACAAGGAAAACATTTATGAACAATAGCACAATTAGAACATAACATGAAAAAAACACATAGAAGAGTAAAGATACATATAGAGGAATTGTACAACAGGTTTGATTCCTTTATCACCTTTCACCAACAAAGTAACACGGGTTGTATAAAAGAGTCTAACAAACATTTAGCAAACACATCATAGGAGAAGCACAATACAGAAGGAAAACACAAAAAGGGCTACCATGAAGGATAAGCCAATCAAGCGCATCGCCTACTCTCCTCATCTTGGCTTATATTATTTAGGGAAGTGGGAAACTCGCAAGAGCGACTATATCCAATACAGTAGGAATAATAGCCAGTTCCAAACAAGGGTCCTCTTGAGAATCATGATGTTTGATACTAGGTGTAATTATCAATTGAGTTGAAAGCATATGAGTTAAATCAGTATCAAGATCAATGGTCTCATATTCATCACTAAGATCAATACGATCATCAAGAGTATCCTCCTCATCAAGATTAATTAAAATAGGATGTAAGAAGTGAATAGGACCATCATAGTCATTCATCTTAACATCATTATGAACATTAACTTATTCCAACACATCGGGCATAGGTTGGTTGAAAGAAGGTAAATAATTTTGAAGAACAGAAGCACGGGCCCTAGTATTAGCTCTACACTTCTTACAACGTTCATTAGTAGATTTTTACATTTTTCTTTGTTTGACACATGTTGAGAACTAGGAGGAATAAAAACTAGTTCCTTCACAAGTTCTATAGGAGGGTTGGTAGGATTCATAGTAGGCTGAGAAGAAACACTGGGAGGTTGAGTAATAGAGCTTGTTGTAATGGATAAAGGACGTATAGAAGGAGTGGGAAAAAGACCACGGTTAATATCTATTCGAGGCATTCTTAACTTGACAATCTTGCGATGTTTATAGGCTTGATATGAACAAAAAAGGTTGTCAAGGAAAGGAGGGAATGAATTAGGTAATGAAGGCCAAAATAAATCAAGAGTAGCACAATCTCTAGGCCTAGAAGGTTGATACAAACTATGATTAATAATTTTCATTTCTCCATTATGAATGAACTTAAGGCATTTATGAATAGGAGAAGCAATAGCATGCATAGCAGTTATCCAAGGCAAACCAAATTTTACTTGAAATTTATCAGAAGTAGGAACGACAATGAAGGTAGTATCTACAACTTTACTACAAAGTTCAATAGGCAATTTAATAGAACCAAGTACAGGATAGAGAAAACCATTACAAGTTTGGATCCATGCATCAGATGTATCATAACAATCACGTTGTAGATTTTTCATAAAAAGGTTTTCCTTAGTATTGACATTTATTAAATATGTGGGATCAACAAGACAACCATGTGTAGGTATCTTAGCAATTCTATCATAAATATAAAGGGGACCAACGGGAGCCTTAATAGTCTCAGCATCATCAAAGGTAATTGAGAGTTCCCTAGGTCATTTATCCTTAGTTTGTTTTTGAGGCTTAGGTGGAAATTGAAGTTGAAGTGGAGGTGAAGGATCTTGAACAGTAGGTTGAGGTGAAACAACGCACTCCACATGATTAAAAATATAATTGAGATCATCCATCTTTGAATCGTAAACAATATCCACAGAAGATGGTTGAGCAATGATATTAGTATCATGTGTAGGTAAATGATTTGTATAAATTTGAAGGTTTTGATTAGGAGGAGAGATAGATTTGTTCACATTACCATCAAAATTATCAACAGATAAAGCATTAGAATCGATTAAGTCTTGAACCTTATTCTTTAGAGAATAACATTTTTTAATGTCATGGCCATTCTGTCAATGGTATTGACAAAAGCTTTAGAATCAAAGGATTTTGATACTATCATGGTAGGGAGAAGAGGTCGAATAGGAGGCAAGGTAATCATATTAGCACTTAACAACCTACTCATAATAGAATGTAAATATTCAGAGAGAGGAGTAAATGTACGATTCATACGGAAAGAAGTGGATGCAGAAGTGGCATTGTTGGATGCAACAACAACTTGATCAACAACTGCATTCGTCTGTTTATTGATCTTGACATAGTTGTTAGGTTTATGAAACTTATTAGGATTAGGAGCAGCATCACTCTTATCAACTAGAATAGGAGCCATTGGAGTATTGCTCTCAAATTGACTCACTTGTAATTGATAATGATGAAGTGTTGCACAAAGTTGTTGAAAAGAGGTAAATTCGGTAAGCAAAATCTTATCTCTAATATCCTTTTGTAAATTTGAATAAATATATGTTGAATATCAATATCAGGAACATGATAAGAAATCTGAGCATACAAATGCTTAAATCTACCGATAAAATCAGTCAACTTTTCCTTAATGTTTTGTTTATAATGCATTAAATCACTTAAGGACACTTGCAGACCAATGTTATTTTGAAATTGTTGGATGAAGGTATTAGCAAGTTTAGGAAAAGAATCAATAGAATAAGGAGATAAAGAACAATACCATTGTAAGGCCTTATCACAAAAAGTTCTATCAAAAAACTTTGATAAAATCCTATGGTCATGAGCATAATCACTACAAAGGATTTGAAATGTTTTAACATGAGTTAAAAGATCACCTTTACCATTGTAATTATCAAGATGAGGCATATCGGCTCGCTGAGGGACAGTAGCATGAATAATGTCTAAGGATAAAGGACTACCCATGTCACATGTAGGAATGCTAAACTTGGATTGGGTTAAAGATGCAAGTTGTTGTTGTAAAGATGACATAGTTTGAGACAAACTAATAATTATGGAATTATTAGAAGAAATAGGTGGCATAGAAATATTAGGAACACTAGAAAAAGTGTAGGAAGCGGTAGGAATGGAAGACACAACTGGTGGAACACTTGGACCCACAGTTGGAAGGGGATTGGAATAAGTAAAAGGCACACTATGATATGGAAGTTGTGAGGTAGGTAGAGATACCGGTCAAACACTCACAGGAATAGATGAAATTGGGAGAGATGTAGTCATCAAAGGAGGAGTGTAAGTAGGAATGATAGGTAAAGGAATAGAAGAAGGTCCCTCACTAGTGACAGGAGGAGTGAATACTAGATCTTGAGCCTCTTGAGTTAAAGGTTTAACATTCAAATGCACAAGATGAGTGATACCACACAAGAGATTAACACCTTGATCACTATCACGAAGGACTTTCTTAAGAGCCTCTATATCTTGGATGGAATCTTGATTATGGTTTTCTTGAATAAGCCAATTTCCCATTTTATCAAGTTCTGTAGAAAGTTTTTGTACTTGTTCAGGAGGAACTCTTAAAGCATCATCCTCATCATGAGATGAGTGAGAAGATTTATGCTCCATAGAAGGATTGGAATCATGAGTGGTCAATTTGTCATTTGGGATCCTAAGAAAAGGAGAGAAAGACTCAGGATCAAAGGAACCCATAAGTCTATGGATTCTTCTAACCGGGATACTATCAGTAGGACTAGAAGTGGTAAAGCTCATACACCAATGCAATGCAAATGAACTAATTAAGGAAACACAAGATTTTGATTTTAAATTTTTTTTGAAATTTAAATGAAAGAATATAAAAAGAAAGCTAATCTAATATGCGTGCAAGATCTAACATAAAAGATGTAAATCTAACACCAAAAAGAAAGAGTTGTCTATCGCGGGTTCACCAAAATGTAACATCTAAAAATGTGTTGTATGAAATAGATGTTTTTACATTTGAAATTAGAATATTTATTGAAATGTGTGGAGAATATAAGATGTTCCTTTTAACCTCAAATACACAAAAGGAAGGATCCAAATTTATTAACACCAAAGGAGGGATCAATGCATAAATGAATCAATCTATTGGAAATGAGAGAAAAGAGGAAGACCTTAGATTCCATTTATAGAAAACAATGTGTGATAGATTTAGATAGATTGAAATTAATAGGAGGAAATTACTAACCTTGAAATGTTATAGATCTAAAGAATGCTATTTTCGGGGGCCTGCACTGAGTTTTTGGAAAATCTGCAACCAGATCTGGAACAGAAATGCAGAGACGAACAAAACCTAGAAATATTTTTCTAATCTGACACAGTTCCAATTTTGACCCTAAATATAATATCACCATTGACCCAAAATTTCCAATTCTGACCTAGGTCAAAATTGACCTCTAAAACATCTGACATGAAATCTATTTCTGGATCCTGATAGTTTGCTGAAAAGGGTATCTGAATCTGCACTCTAACTTGTTGTTCTAAACCTGTACCTGGAAGAAAAATGGATTTGTTTGTTGGGCGAGGAGAGGTTTGCCTTGGTCAAACCCCAGTTTTGGAATTAACCTCAAAATATAATTGAAATAGTATAAGTAAAACAAAGTAAATGAACAAATTAACCTTGCTTGTATGGAAACCCTTGTGATAGATTCGAATTTGTGGATCCACAAGTATGTATGCATCGAATGGATGTAGAATGTAGAATTTAGAATGTAGGATGTCTCAAATAAATTTATTGTAGATATTCAACACCAATCTTTGATGTATCTTTGATTAGGAAGAGGCTTGGAGGAATGTGGATGAAGAAATCTTCAACAAGAGGGCTCCATAGATCTTGAATCCTTCAATGGCTACCAATGGATCTTCTTTATGAATTAAGTGCTTGAGAAGTGCTTGAATGCTTCAATGGCTACTTTTCTTGCTTAAAATATTGCTTCTTCACCTTTAGATTTCACTTCTTAAGTCTTTGATATTTGATGATCATGGTTCTTGCTTATGGTTAGAGAAAATGAGAGAAGAAAGCTTCCTTATATATGAATCTAGGGCACAATCTTCTAGAGTGGCCTACATAGGAGAATTAAATTCCAATTAGACCTATACCCTTAGAAGAGGACCTATATTAAATATAATTTAAGAATTGTTTCTCCGAAGACCGAAACAGCCGACCTGGAAGCGGGAATTAATTCTTTCCAAAGCCCAACATCCAGAAACCCAAGGAACTTGAAATCTAGACCTTAGGTCAGAAAAAGGTCAATTCTGACCTAGGTCAAGGTCGAGGTCCACCTTGACCTAGAAAGGTTGAATTTGACCCTGAGGTCAAAAATCCCAATTTGTAGTTTAGGGTGTCAGAAACAGGCTAGAAAAAGTGGGAAATGGGGCAGAATAGGGGAAAAATCCATATCCAAGTCAAAGACCCATTCAAGGCGCTTGACATGACCCCAAACCACTTACTCGAAAGGCTAAACCAGTCTACAATGGAAGTGCTTCTATTTTCTGACTAAACACATTGCATATTATTATTTTTAATTAGGAATAATATTTCTAGCATATTAATAATTTATCTATATTAAATATACCTTTTAATTTCTATTTAGACATAATATTTAATTAAATCCTCAAACTTTATCTTTAGGTTTTTAATTAAATCTCTTTTAATAAGTACAAGTATTTAATTAAATCTCTTTTAATAAATACAGGTATTTAATTAATCCCTATTAATTAAATATCTATATATTTAATATTTTATTATTCTTAGAAGGTTCAATTATTTAAACTTTATAATTAACCTTTAATTACTCTTTTACTTACATCACGACAAAATACCACTTTGAGATTCATGCATGCATACTGAAAACTGACCAAATCAAAATGCAGAAAAGATGCAACAACATAAGCATGCTCAAACAAGGGTTCACAAATTCACGTCACCTCAAAAAATTTAGAGAAGGTATTCAACCAGATACTTGTCCACTATTTCAAGACAAATGAGGTATAATGTTAGGATTTAGGCATGAATATTATCTCCCCTCTCTTACCATTGAGATAATGTGATAGGGCATGCTCATCTTGACAATTTAGGGAAGTTGATGCCCGGTACCTGCAAATCTACATCACACACACACACACACACACACACACACACACACACATAACAAGAAATTGTAGGGATCAATTGATCATGTAGATCTCACAAGAAAGTAACTACGTCTTCATACCTCACCATATCAGGAACATCAGAGAGAGATATAAAACATACACGTCAACCATACACATGCAAGTATGGGGTTAGTAAAAAAATTATAATATACATATCATCACCATATGTAAATAATCATCATCATCTATCTAATATCATGATATAAATCAAATACTCAAAGTATCAATGTTCTGCATCATCCATAGATATTATAATAACATAAAACATCATCAAATGCAATGAAAGATCTAACATGCACATGAAAAGTGATCTAAAGGAGTTTGGCATCCGAAACTGAAATGGTAGCAGAGGGGTGGTTATTACATGACTCTTCAGATTGTATGTTTATGCACTTGGATAAGCAGATGCAGGGGATCATTGTGCAGAGGCTTGTGCGGTGGAACATCATTGTCTTTAAATGTGGCATGTTTATTGGCTTCAATATAGTTTACCATGGTTTGGAAATTCTCTAGAGTTATGTCCCATGGGCCTGCTGCATTTTGAATGACTTGGTCTACAACTTGCTTATGCTGGGGGGATATGTGTAGTAGTTCAAACATGGAGATTTGGGAAGGTGTGTGCTTTAGTTGATCCACCAAACTAGATTGTGGATTGGAAGTGGTTGTGGGATTAGCTAGGGTAGCAGAGGTGGAAGGAATTCCTTACAAAACAACCTTGGAATGTCATGTTGTGACAATGCATTTGTCATTGGTATCTCTAATAGTAATTGTAACAAGTTGGTTGTCTAAAGGATTTATGCAATTTATGGTGCTATCATAGTTGGCATAGGTATAGTTCACTTGCTTGGACTGTCAACCAGACATGGAGGCTTTCCCTTTATTATGGTAATCAAACATATCATTGAAGATAGTGTGATTTATTGTACCCTTGGATAGGGTATTTGTGATATCAATTATCCCTTGGTCGATTAGGTCATGTATACCATTTTTCAATCGGTAGTAGTTTGAGGTCTTGTGTCCTTTAACCCAATGATACTCACAAAAATTGTTATCATTCCACCACTTGGGTTTCACAACACCATGTTCATCCTCTCTGATTTCTGGTAGAGTGATATTATTGGGTTGAATCAACTTTTTCAATGTTGATTCTATTGACTCTCCTAATGGTGTGTACTCACATTTAGGAAAAGGAAACCTTTGTAGATGTTGTGTGTTGGGTTGGTTGTGGGACATAGTTGTTGTTTGGACAGTGAGTGTTTGAATCAAAGTATTCATCTATTGAGTGTGCACCATGGGTTTTTAATTCATCATGGGTGTTCCATGTAATGAAACCTTGGGTTGAGCATAATTGACTATTTTAATGTCAATGACACCATCATTGGTGACATTCTTATTCTTATTCCACCATTTGGCATTATCTATTGCATTCTTGTTTGTGTTCATTTGGGTAGGATATGCAAGGATTTCTCTCTTGACCAATTTTTTCTCACATTGAACGCCTTGTTCTATGAGTTGTTTGAAATTTGGAGCGAGCTATAGCTCTGTCGTGAATGACATATCTAGGATCAAATTGTTGATGGACGTGACTACTAGGTCTTGTCCAAGCACATCATACATTATTTTGTTTGCATTGTTTCTCCATCTTTTTAACAATTTAACAAAGGATTCACCGTCTTTTTGCTTAATGCCACATAAGTCCATGATGTTGAACTTGTGTTTGATGTTATGATGGAAGTGAGCAATAACTTTTCGGCCAATTCTCCCTAAGACTGAATGCCATGGGGTAAGTGTGTGAACCATTCCATTGCTGGTCCAGCTAGACTTTGTGGAAACAGTCATATTAGGTACGTTTCATTATGTGTGACTTCAATGCTAATAGAAAATAATTCTCTGATATGCTCTATAGGGTTGGTATTGCCTTCATATTTGTCAAATTTAGGCACCAAGAAGTGTGTGGGAAATGGTGACATGTGCAATGAGTAATTAAATGGTTATGGGTACAAGTCCTCTTCTATGTAAGACTTGGTTTGTCCTTGATTCTGTATGTCCATCATTTGTTTTTGAAGATTCTACACTTGTTGTATCAGCATGTATGTTGGAGATTGAGGAACATTCCTAACATTGAATATTTGTGTTGTGGTTGGTATAAGGCTTCACTTTTGAGTTCCGTGTATTGGGATATATGATCTCCTTGGGATTTGATATTGATTTCCCAATGTGTGATTTTGATATTGGGGGATCTTATTGGTCCAAGGTTGTTTTTGTTGTTGGGATCCCTGTTGGAATAAAGGTTTAGCCTACAATGGATGTTGACTAAATGTCAGCCCTACAGAGATGGATTTGTGCGGTTGGGAAGTATTAAGTCCACGTCTAGTAGGGATAGACTGCAATGTATGAGTAGTTGCAAATGGATTATTTATCATTTGTGGAATTGATGATATAGCTTGAGCGCTTGACATGAAAGGCCATGAGGCAGATGCTTGAGATAAACTAGTAACTAGGGGTGCACTCAGTTGGGAGCCCATCATGTTTTGGGTGGATGATGTACTAGCTTGATTAGCTGAGCTAGTTTGGGTACACATAGTCTATGTTGATGTCATGTTTGTTGATGATGGAAGAGACAAGACTTGAGACACCACAAGATTCATTTGACATTTTTGAGTTGTGCTTTGTCCTGCTAGTTGGTTTTGAGGCCATATTGTTGATACATTGAATTCAGCGGGGAGATTAACTCACTTTTTTATCAACATAGATAGAAATATTTCAGGGTTTCTTTCCACAACAAAATCAACCACTTGCATAAAATAATCATCTTTCTCTATGTATTTGAGCTCTTCCTTTGTGACGTCTTGAAATAAAGTTGGTCTACGAGAACCATGGGGGATTGCATGCACATTCTCTATGTATAGAGAAAGATTAGTATTTTTGAATGGATTGTCCTCTTGCTCTTTTTCCCACAAGGGAAACTAGTTAATGTAGGATTCATATCGTTGGGTTCTAGCCTTTAACCTAGTATAAGGTCCTCCATAAGGTCTGAAAGGCATGGTGTTATCCAGGTTTTGAACTAAAATGAGTGATATAAACCAAACAAAAGGGATAATCTCTCGAGGGAAGGTTGAGTACCTATTTTGACAAGGGTAATTCTAAGAAAAATTTTGATTTCTCTTGATCTAAGATATTGGTGATGTAATTATTGATTTTGATGCTTGCTTTAGATGAGACAAATTTGCTAATAAAATTTGATGAAGCTGAGATAATGGGATCAAGATAGTCTAAGTCTGAACTTTTGAATTATCAATGGTAAACCATAGTCAAACAGACAAAGAGGGATGATCCTAGATTTTTTGAGATTCACACTAATTCTTTAGTATTTCCTTAGATGTGTACACTAACCTTTCACACGAAATGAGGAATCTTTTCCAAGGTTTCAGAATGATAAAATGAAATCATGACAGAGGGATCCAATTTTTCTTGATAGAATAAAAGCACGGGTCTATAAGTTGATTGCAGCATAATTTTGTTGATTGCGGCAGAATGCAAGATCAATTACGGTAAACTTTCAGCAATTGCGGCAATAAAGAGATCAATTGCGAAAATAAAAGGATCGATTGTAGTAATCTTCCTTCAATTGCAGAAAACTTCCATCAATTGTGGAAAAATGTGACAATCTTGAAAAATGATTGCAATTTGGGAATCTATCTGATAAAATGATATTCTAGAACAATGATTTTATTCTGGAACAGACTTTGGTTGACACCCTAGATTTCAAACACATTTGACTCATTCTAACAGTGTGAGATGTTGGTTTTTCATTTTGAGAACTGATCACACAAGAAAATACAATAGACACAGTGTTTTGAAGATCCAAGAATAAAAAAATTATGTTCTACAACTTTTCCAAGTTGTAATGTTTTCACGTGGTCAAAACAGAGACAACCAGATTAATCTATGGTCAATTTGGCTTCAAGATGCAATATTATAGTCTCAATGCTTTTGATGTTCATTAGCTCACACAACAATTATCACGCTACTAGGACACAAATATTCATGATGTAGGTGAACATATTTTTGCCTTTCCCAGATATTGTTGTCATGCTAATGAAGATCTCTTTCATCAACATAATATCTCATAATACATATGTTGGGAATCTTGGGGGGAAATTTTGCAACCCATTATACTATAATAAGACACTTGTTCAAAGGTGAAATGGGTAGGTCTCTAATTAACCGGGTTGTAGTAAGGTCCGCAGCGTGTATCCAATCATTTTTTACGTGTGTGACTCACTTAAGAGCCTAGTTGACCATGTTGTCTACTTAGGGACACTTCACCCAATCCAAGCTATCATCAACACACATCGTCTGAGCTTGGCTAGATATAAGACAAATATTTGGCCCATGTCTTGTTTATATACCGATCGGAAGGATTACTAGTTTAAGGTCATCCTCTGAGGAAGAAGCACTTTCCCCATAAATGCCTCTCTAAAAAGTGTAAAGGTTGTTATTCTAACAGATTGTGCAAGCACACCAAAGACTCAAGCACATAAGGTTAATCATTTAAGCACCAAAATATCAAGTGTGAACTGATTTATCATCCATACATGCACGTGAGTTCAATTTTAAGCCCAAACCAAATGATGATTGCTTGTTCAATTTTAGATGCACCAAATTCAAATATTCTTTGCCTTTTCCAATTATTAACCACCACGTCAATTTTATGCACCAAATTGAAAGATGAGATTGTGTTGTTTGGGCATAAAATGTTCTTTTTAAGCGCTAAAAAGTACAAATGAATCAATTTTAGATTTGGTAAACTTAAACTTTTTTCATGCCACAAGCTATCAAGAAATGTTAGCATCAAAAAATCCTAACAATCAAAATGAATAATATTTAGAAACACCTATATTATTAAGACCATTAAGGCTCATGGTAACTTTGCATTTGGTTGCAAAATGCTTGAAAGAATCAAATACCTGTTGAAGGATTCACTTTGATCTTCATCTACGATTGTCAAGGTTTCCTTTCATTGTGTGTAGTAATGAGAAACTCTTATTATGTATGTTTTTCATGACCCAAACCCTGGGGTGCATCTATGTTTTCTTTTTTTTGATATGTTATTTGTTTATTCCTGCATAGAAACTGAGAAAAAATAGATTTGGTTAACAAAATGATGAAGCAGAGCAATTGTGAAATAATTTTGACAGTTGCAAAATAGGATTTTCAATTGCAAAATTATTCTGTCATATGCGAAATTCTTCTGTCAGATGCAACATAATGCTGGAAATTGCAAAACAAATCTATCGATTGTGAAATTCTTTTGTTAGATACGGCACAATGCTCACAATTGTGAAACAGATCGGTCAATTGCAAAACAGTACTGGCAATTGTGAAATAACTCTGGTGATTGTGAAATCCGTATGTCAATTGTGAAACAATACCTAAACCAAAGACTAGAAAATGACAGAAGTCAATTGTGAAATGCAATTAGCAATTGTGAAATGATAGATAGTAATTGCGGTAATAAACCAAGGGATTTCGGTAAACTTTCGTCAATTGGGGCAAACTTTCATCAATTGGGGAAAACTTCCGTCAATTGCAAAATTATAGAATTTATCAAAAAAAAAATGAAATTGCAATTGTATGGTCGGGGATGGGAAATTCTATTTTTTGTCTGCAAGCAATTATCAGGTTGTTCGATTCACATTGCATTCACCAAAATGTATAGATTCAATCTTGTGCACTCAAATGAGGGTGAGTAGCACTGATTTGTAATGGGGGAAGTAATAAAAACTACTAAGAACAAACCTATGGACAATAAAATAACAAGCAAAATAGAGGAAAACAAACAAATGCAAACCAAAATGCTTGAAGCTTCTATTGCTTCTCTCTACTCCTTCTGAAATACTGGATGAATGGTGCTTAGTACTAGTATCAACAATGTCTATGACTTGGGAGTGTTGAGAAAATGAGATTGATGTGATACTAATTTTTCTTGATGCCTCTTATGAGAATCCTGCAGAGTAATTGTGCACAAAGCTTGAAATCCTGGATCCTTCAAATGGTTGAGAATAGTTGATTATATAGAATATGGAAATGATTTGGACAGATGAGATCAATCCCACAAATTAGAGGATGAATTGTTGAGATCAAAAGGAACTAGAGAAGCAATCAGTAAACCCCACCTCTTTTTTTAGAATTAATGGGAAGTGTATACTGAGAGGGGAGGGGTGAATCAGTACCTCTAAAAATTTCTTATCTTTTATCAACTAACCTTTGTGTAATCAATTGTATATCCAACCATCTATTCTATACTATCTTAATGTAAGACATATCAAATCTTTAACTTAATTAAACATGTGAACATTCATAAAAACATTCATGAAAGTAATTGACACATAACACAAGATATGATAATGCAGAAAACTCATGTAAGGAAGTAAAAACTGTGGTGGGGATGGCACACACAAATTCTTCACTATCTGTAGATTGGAAGGGCCCAGTTAAGGCTTACAATTTGATCACTTATGAGGATCTACCCTATTAGGAGTATCTATGGAGACCTGTTAAAGTATACTCTGTTAAGAGCTTCAACAACACTGTTTAGTGTGCACTCAGTTAAGAGATTTACATTTGGATTGTTAAATCTACCTTCCTTGAAAGGATTTTTACACTTTGCTTCACTTGTTAGAATGTAAGAAAATTATACTTTGATCTAAGTGTATGCAATATCATATTGCTAATTACAGATCCATTTAAGATTACATGTATAAGTGTATCACCTAATGTGATTGAATAATACCTTTGTTGTTCGGTAGCCTATGTTCTTGGTTCTTGATAACCAAATTCACCTTTTGTTGTTCTGGTTCTTAAAAATTTCAGTCTGATCCATAGATGTGCTCGTAGGATACATTCACCCTCACATCCATAATAAATAATGATTACAACATCTATTTATAAGATACATTGACCTAGTTAAGTTTCACGTAAAACAATATTAACTCTATGACCATAGGTTTACAACATGACCTTGATCTTTTAGTCTATGTGTTTTAAAACACTTAGACTGATTAAAATGCTTACACTAATGTTTCTTGTCCCTTAAGTAATGGTTTTAAAAAAAATCAAGACTCTATAAATAGAATATGAATGTTTTATCTAACATGGAAGTCATATCCCCTTTTTGCAGGCTTCAACTGACTTTCGGTTTATGTCGGTCAGTTATGCTATGAAATCAATTTGACTGTCTCTCGGCGCTCCTTTCTTGAACTGTCTCTCAAGTTCCACTTTGACTATTCTCTCAGGTTGCACTATATCCTGCTCATTGGGTTCCACTGTTGGGTTCCTCTTTATCCTTTTCACTTTGCATTTTTTATTTTACACACAAAACTGTGTCGTCAGTTTTATTTGTACTTAGCAATTTTTGGTGATCTCTGATATCTGTATTTTTAGTTTTCTCTTGTCCTATCTTTCGGTGTATGTTTACCAAAGATCTTCTTTGCATACTAATGACAACATAATGTCATTACTCTTTAACTGAAGAAAAGAGGGGATAGTTTAGTTAACTAAAAAATTGATTGTGAGTTGCCTTTGAGAACTGAAGAGAAGGCTTGGAGTCACCTCTTGGAACCAAAGATTTGAATTGGAGTTACCTCTTGGAACTAAAAGAGTTAAATTGGAGTTACCTCTTGGAACTAAAGAGTTGAATTGGACTTACCTCTTGGAACTAAAGAGTTTAATTAGAGTTACCTCTTAGAACTGGAGAGTTGATTTATTTGAGTATTTATTTAATTTTAGAAATTAAAATACTCAAACATGAGATATTTCAATTCTATTTTAATTTAAAATTGAATATATGAATGATTAGATGATTGGATTTAGATGAAATAAGATGAATAATTAATGATTAAAAACCCATTAATTAATAGACTAAAATTAGTAATTTAATGTAAGGTCGCAAGTGTGTCCATTTTGGGGTGTCTACAAGAATATTGTGTTATTTTGATTGGAATTATTGATATTAGGTGTTATTTGTGAAGGGTTCATTTTATTTCATTGATTATGTCAATGAAGGATGCTTAAATCTATTTATCTAATTTTATGCCCAATGGAGTAGGTATTGGTCTTTAGGATACCTATTACTATTAGAGAAAATGACAAATCCAAATCCTTTTCATTTTCTATTTTAGTTTATTTTTAGTTTAAAACCTTATTCCTAATTTATGAATTGAGAGTAATTTCCAAGAGTGTGACTAAATGAATAGCTATACCATATTTCCTTGGTATATTTTCATTGGAAGAATCTACTTTTTTATCAAATGCATATTTGATTAGTTTTAAATCCTAGAACATTTGAAGGTAAACCCACCTTAGTTTAGTAGAGCTAGCAGTGTAGAAGAATTAAACCCTTGGTTGATTTTTTTATTATTAGCCACTGAGTTTAGATACATGTAGATAGATAATGGAAAGTTCATAGAGTTTTTAAATCCATCAGTTGGAGATACTAACAACCTCATCAAGCATGTCCTCCAAATCTAAAGTAGAAAAGATCAAGATAGAAAGGCCTAAAATGAAACCATCCTAAAACCAAAAATATAAAGAACTAAATAACTCTTGTTTTGTGAATTTCCATGTCAAAAATCAACTCTGATGTAGTAGGTAAGGAAGGAGTCATTAGAAGATCCACAAACCCATTAAGAGTAATTGAGTTACTCCCCATACTAGATAGAGGCATCAAGGGAACATGCGAATCATCATCACCATCAAAAAAATTCAAAAGTATACACCTTGTGTGGATGATCAACCAAACCCACACTGCAAAGAGATTACCATCTACATGATGAATGTAAGTTATTTCTGCAGTGAACTTGACACTAGCATTAGTCTGTGTACTATGAAAAATTGAAAGTAGATTATGTGTTTCCTCGGGAACATGAAGAACCTTGGTCACCACTATTCACCTAAGTCAACATCACTTGTAGAAGCAACATACATACATTGATTACTTGTTTTCAAGAGCTCAAGAAAAGGGGAATGGATAGAATTTGAAATTATTTTTTTGGTTGAATAGGAAATGTGTTCTAATGTACCAGAATCAGGAATCCAACCAATGTTCCTAGGTGTATAAGTGGTAATCAAGGCATGACCTTTTTCTTTGAGATCAAAATATTTTTCCTCACATTTGGTAGAAGATGAACTTGATGAAGAAGGGGTTGAAATGTTATGCAACTTGAGTAATTGTCTCAACTCATGATTCTTCTTCTTGAAAAAAATTTGTTCATCATCTCCAACATTCTTGTAAAAACCACATGGGTCTTAGTCATTAAAATTCTCATTGTTATGTCCAAATTTATTACAAAAAGAACACTTGGGTCTCTCTTTTGAATTGGCCTCTTTAAAAGAGGTATTGGAAGTGTCATTAGATTCTATCTTGGGCTTGTTCATGTTCTTTTCCTTGCCTTTGGAGGATTGACCCACCAAAATATGACTCTTACAAATAACATCCATGCGAACCAACTTGTCCTACTCCCTAATCAATTTATTATAATGTTAATAATTTTTCTTTCTACCTTCAGTCCTAAGCAGAAAAATAATACCAAAACATGGGATTGGGGATCTAGGACATGTAGTTTGAAACTATCAAGAAATTGAAGACAAGAAAATGCAATGAACAAGGAATGAAAACCTTCTAAACTTTGAGCTCCAACAAACTCAAGAGGGTGTTTCTATTTGTAGGCTTAAACACATGATAAATCTATTCTAAACAAAAAACTAGAGACCTCTAAAAGTGAATGGTTCTTAGATTTATAAGTCATGAATGTTTTACATTTCACTTTCTTCAAATAAAATCCCACTTTAATTTAAAATTATTGAGAACAAAATTAACTACATCTACACCTAAAACAAAAAGTGAAATTGATTTTGATTTTGAATGTTGGATCCTCCTACGGTTTGCACAAAGGATAGCTTGTGCAGGAGCACCTTAAGGTCTCAAGATAGATCTTTGCAAATTTTGGCTTGTAGGTGGTTATATACAACCACCAAGGTAATAAGGACTAAGGAAAAAGTCCCAAGTTTGTTTTGGTGTGTGTTTAGAGGTAAGAGTGTTTAGAGTCGTGTATTTTGTGTGACCAATTAGGCTCTAGTGTTTAAGTCCTAGAAAAGTCAACATGGGTCAAAGTTTGACCAAGAATCCAAAATGGAGTGGCATTGATAATTTTGATTTTTTTAAGTGTTTTAAGTTCTAATGTAATGATATGGATTCGAATGGATCAAGTTAGGTTAGTGGAACATGAAATGAGAAAAAGTTGTAAAACTTGCTCGTGACAACTTTGCAAAGTTGTCATGACAACATTTCCTAAAAACTAGGAAAGGGATTTAATGATGTTCTAATCCCAACATATGGGTCCAAATATGTGGGAATAGACTATATAAGCCCAGACAAACCCTAATCTAAGGGTTGGAAGTGTCATTTTACGGACTGTGTTCTGGAAAGTAAAGAATTGGAGTGTGTTTTGTAATAGAACCTTCATCAAGACCTTTAAAGGATTGAATGGATTGATTTAATGTATTGAGCCTTCATTACTTGTTATTTAATTACTCTATGTGGTGTTAGTTTGATAATTTTGGCACTTTTGTTACTTTTTTTGTAAATTCTTTAGTTTCATTGGTTCGATGGTTTGTTCAGAGCCAGTCATGTAAAAATGAGTCCCACTTGAGTTCCCGTGGTTGAAATTCAATGGCCACTTGGAACAAAGTAGGGGACTATGTAACTAGTGTAAATATGTCTTGTATATTTTGTGTGTGCAGGGGAGTTAATTTTTCCATCAAACCCTAGGTGAGTACAAAGGTATTCTGGCTAGGAGCTTGTACAGTGCAGAGGCAAGGGAGCTTGCTAGAAGGATTGGTTTGAGCCAATAAATGGTGGAGTGGTGTAGGAGAATGTGTCCTTGATATTTGGATGCAATTAACAGATCAGAGGAGGCCATCAGAGCAATTAGTGAAAGAAAAGAAACTTGACTAGACTGCATGCCCTATAAACCCTTGAAAATAAGGCTTTGATGGAAATCCAATGTACGGACAACATGAAGACCTAAGACCTAGAAAATACTTGAGAATAGGGTGATATTATAAAGAATCCTCAGTTAGTTTAGGGGGTTGTTAAGGAGAATTTGGAGGAAATCAAAGAATTCAGTTTCTAGGAGGCTTAATAGGGCTAAAAAGTCTACAAGGCCTAGAATCAAGAAAACTTGTAACTAGATGGAAAACCATTAGAAGAATCCATCAAAGTGGATCAAAATTAGGTGAAAGAGACCTAGGAATAGTCAAGATACCTATTCCCATTGCCAAGAATAGATTGGGAGTAAATTGGCTAAATTGAGCATATGGGTGCATAGTTGGATTGAGAAGGACATGAAGAGATTTTGAAGTTGGTGGAGAGATCTAAGAGGAGTAGGGGACCATAGGAGTTCCCTCTAGTTAGGGTGGATATAGATACTCTAAAAGGACCAAAGAAAAGGTCTTGAGAAGAGCAAGAAATCTCTTAGGAGTTGGAGCTCCCCATCAAAGTGGTATCAGAGCCATTGAAAGGCTTGGGAAGTGGTTAGTGTATGACAGAAGGAAGTGAATCCATTGGAGAAAGCACCATGGTAACCAATGTAGAATTTGCAAGGGACTTGTCAGAGAAAAAATTCAAGAATAGATTTCTAGAAGAAGCTATGGAGGAGATGAAGCAGAAGCTAGCAGAAGTTGCATAAGCTACAAACAAGATGAAAGAACAGATAGGAGAGGATAAAGACAAAGGAAAGAGACAAATTGAAGAGGGGGAAGAACTAGGATCAGACCCTCCATTACCTAAGTAACCTTTCCTCAAATCCCTCAAGGCATTAAGTGGCAAGGCATTAGAAGGCGTTCCAGTATTCTCTGGCCGAATGGATGCAGAATTGGTGATGGAATGGATTGAGGGTATGGAAAATTAATTTGAGTGTGATGGAATCATAGAGGCACAAAAGGTGAATATAGCCAAATCAAGGCTAAGAGGACAAGCATTAACTTGGTGTAATTTCTTGCAAGAGGAAAGAGAAAGAGAAGGGAAGAAGCCAATAGCCAATTGGAAAGCCATGGTGGCTAATGTGAAGGAAAACTATTTACCATAGGATTACGATATCCAACTACACAAAAGGAGACAAAATCTCAAATAGAAAGATTTAGATGTGGCATCCTACACTGAAGAATTCCAAAAGCTATACCTCATGTCCAGAGTACAAGAGGTAGAGAGCATTGAAGTTGCTAGGTATCTCAATGGACTTAGGTGGAACATTCAAGAAGAGTTAAGTCTCTTTACTCTAACTTCTATCCATGGGTGTTTTTAAATGGCCCTTAAGGTGGAACAAAAACTCAGAAAGAAGCAAGATTCCAACTCTAGGGTTAGAGTAAGAGGTAGATATTCTAGAGGAGGACATAGAGGTGGTTATAGTGGAAGGAACACTGAGATTAGAGGCCAAGGAGACTCCAAATTTATTGAACAAAACCATGATTCAAGCAATAGAGGAGGATATAATACAGGAAGAGGATTTCACAGTGGTGGAAGAGACAGATTAGAAGGTTTTGGAAGAAGCTCACATTTTTCTTCAATGAAGTGTTATAATTGTGGCCAAATGGGTCACCATATCTATAGGTGTCTAGATAAGCCAACATATTCACAAGGTGAGAATAAGATTGCATATGAGCAAGAAGAATACATGACCAAATAGTCTGAGATAAGTTTGGATTCAAAAAAGGGAGAGAACCTCATGCTTAAGAGGATTTTCATCAAAGAACCTACCAAAGATGAACACAAACAAAGAAGGGATCTTTTTAGGGTCAAGTGTAAGATTCTTGGCAAAGTGTGTAGGGTCATAATAGACTCAGGGTCTACTGATAGTGTAATCTCAGAGGAAGTAGTGCAGAAGTTAAAGTTGACTAAGATACTTCATGTGTGTCCTTACAAAGTAACTTGGTTGAATAAGGGACAAAATATACTAGATAATGAACAAGTGTGGGTTGAATTCACCATAGGCAAGTATCAAGACAAAATACTTTGTGATGTGATACCAATGGATCCATGTCATCTATTTCTAGGAAGACCATGGCAGTATGAAAGAGAGGAAATCCACCATGGCAAGGAGAATAAGTACTCATTCAAGAAGAATGGAGTAACTTACAAGATACAGTCTTTGATAGAGGAAGATATAGTGGAGAAGATGGACTCCAATACTCTTCTAATGAGTGGGAAAGAATTACTAAAAGACATGAAAGAGGAAGAAGAAATTGGTTATGCAATCTTGGTGAAACCAAAGGAGGAGGAGACACCCAAGCAAGCACCTATGCCTATAGAAGTCAGACAATTGTTAGATCAGTTCCAAGACATCATATGTGAAGGGACACTAGCAACACTACCTCCAAAAAGAGAAATTAGTCATCAGATTGACTTTGTTCCAAGGGAATATGATGTAGTCAAGGTCGGAGGATCCAATAAAGGATTGACCAAACTTGCACCCAACAACAAGAACAACACAGCAAAAATAACACAACACCAGATATATCAAATCAAATTTACATTATCTCATAATTCCAATTACATGCAACATGTCAGGTTGTAAGGCTTTCCCAGTTAGGGCCAATTACATCAACAAATTCAAGAAGATCTCACAAGATACAACTTTATCCATCTACCTATAGCTAAGTGGAAGAAACCATAGATGAACTTGTGCTCACAAGCCACCAAGCAATCTGCAATCTCTATCTACCTACTTACAACTATTTACAGCAACTTTTAATCTTTCAGCTTATTAACTTAATCTTTTATGCTCTCTCTATCTTCCCATGCCTTTGTCTGTCTATCATGTCATCATGTCTCTAAACATCAACCTAGACTCCCTTTAATTCATACTTGCCACAAGTCAGCTTGTAAACAATAATTAAATGACCCAGCCGTCCATACACTCTACAATGAACAGATATTAAATGCACCAGTCAACTATAATTAATAACAAAATACATAGGAGAACACATCAACCTAAATTTAGGTGTACACAAACCCCAATGATAGACTCTACATTAATTATTCCACATAAATTAAATGTAGAAGTCAGCCAGATCAAGAGAAAAAACTCAGGAAGAGCATCACCGAGTAACAACAAACACTCGGTAAAGGCATACCTATAATGCCCCGCCAGAGAACCCAGGAGAACTTAACCTAAACACGACACTAAGTTCATGGAATATTTTTTTTTAAATGTTTACAAACAATAATGATAACAATGCGGAAGCAACACAATGAAGTACATGACATACATGAAATACAACTCATACATGATTAACATTTCTCGAGGGTTCCTTGACGTAGAATTACTTAAACAAACTGATCTACAACTACAATAATAAAGAACTAACATAAAGGTTACATAATATGAAACCAATAACATACATCTCATAATAAAGATTACATATACATCTGATACCATAAGGTATACTACCAAATCAACATCCACTGCACAAGTCGCAGGGTATGTAATAATATATAATAATCAATACAATACATCCTCCAAAGGATGACAACCAATAAATACATATGGTACAATACACATCTCAGGTAACTGATCAAGTCTCCAAAAGACTATGAAGATGAAACTGCAATAAGGAACATCCAAGCATGAAGAAGAATCCGTCAGAATCTCAATGGTAATAAGAATCACTACCACTCGACCATGTGGAACCAGAGGTCCACTCCCACCGTGCTAAGGAGATATTTGTAACACCCCAAAATTGGCATCTTGCAACTCTAACCAATTTTGTTGCATTTGTCATTCTTCTGAAGCATCAAAGTCCTATTGTACTAGGCAATTCTGAGTTTTTGACTGACTCTACTCAACCTGAGTGTCAAATGTAGAAAATCCTAAATCTGCATTAATCATACATCATGTTTAATTACTAAATATCTATTGGTTAAATAAACCCTATGATTGAATTAATTTAATTATAAAGTCCTAGCACTTTAATTAAATTAAATTCACCCTCTTTAGTTGAGACACATGAAAAAGGAATTAAATGATATTTAATTATTAAATAAATAT
>MU224522.1:4766804-4781900 GCA_018584345.1 Thuja plicata | reverse complement strand
GCAATCTAACCCTGACTCCTAAAGGTTAAGCCTCGTTCTGGGGATAACCTTGTGAAAGATATTTAACCTTCTTTTGAGATAGGTATCGGGGCAATCTAACCCTGACTCCTGAAGGTTAAGCCTCATTCTGGGGATAACCTTGTGAAAGATGTCAAACTGGCCAGTGTCTGGGCGATCTAACCTAGATATTGGGGGACTAAGCTTTGTTTTGGAGATAGTCATAAAACCTCTATTTACTATCTTTTGGGACAGGTATCGGGGCAATCTAACCCTGACTCCTGAAGGTTGAGCCTCATTCTAGGGATAGTCTTGTGAAAGATATCTATTTGACCGGCGTCTTGGCAACCTAACCTAGACTTCGGAGAGTCAAGCTCTGTTCTGGAGATGGCTTTGAAATCTTTGCATCATCAATTTTCAAATCTATTCTTCTGTGCTTCAGGCATCAGACTATTCTTTGAATCAATGCGCTGCTCGCACATCAATTCAAAGAGGGGCAAAATGTAACACCCCAAAATTGGCATCTTACAACTCTAACCAATTTTGTTGCATTTGTCATTCTTCTGAAGCATCAAAGTCCTATTGTACTAGGCAATTTTGATTTTTTGACTAACTCTACTCGACCTAAGTGTCAAATGTAGAAAATCCTAAATCTGCATTAATCATACATCATGTTTAATTCCTAAATATCTATTGGCTAAATAAACCCTACGATTGAATTAATTTAATTATAAAGTTCTAGCACTTTAATTAAATTAAATTCACCCTCTTTAGCTGAGACACATGAAAAAGGAATTAAATGATATTTACTTATTAAATAAATATCCTCATTTTCAATAATTGACAATTTATTTTATTCTTTTGAATAAAGCTTTCTATTCTAAAATAGCTTTTCTATTTGTTTTATTTCAAAGAGAAAAGTTTCTATTCTGATCATCTCTGAGTCTATAAAAGAACTCTCATTCTTCTTTCAAAACCCCCCTGAATTTCTGAAGAAAATATGCATTGTTAGAATATTGAATTATTGTCATAGTTTCATATAGAATAATATCATTTTTGCTATAGAATAGCTTCAATTTCTAGAATAATTGCATTCATCATCATGTCTTAGATTATCTCATATCTCTCATTTCTTAGCATAATATTGCATTGTATTGCATCCATCATGATAAATCCTTCGTTCCTAGATTGGTCCATGATTGTGAGACTCTCGTTCTGAGAGCAATTTCAAAAACCCCGTCTGGATAGAAGGCAACAGGTCGAATCATGCAAGCAGACAAGATGAATAATCTCATATTCAGTCTTGTGTGTACCTGGTGAAGAAAAACTATGTTGAAGTGTATGGTGAATTAACAAGGCCAAATTTACCACATACATTTCTGGCACCCATCACACGGGGTATACAACAAGAATACAAAATAAGGTACACTTTACCTCATACTTCAATACAAAGGAAGTTCCTAGAAGCACTCTAAACCATAACAAGGAATACTAAACAACACCAGAGGTAACTGACATACATAGGATAACCTAAGTTGTATATAGGGAAGTTTCACCACATAAGCCCAACCTTGAAGGTAACCCTAGTAGTACCTCTTGACTCTGGTCTCCAAGTGACACTATGTGGCTCAGTGATCCTTTCGCGAAAACAAGGATCCCAACTCCCATCCTATCATGCGACAGCACTCAAGGCATGGGTAGAGACTCAGACATCTTATTAGTTCATTTAAAACCCCTTTAATGTATCATATTTTCACTTATTAAGTAACTTGCCAATGGGTTTACCTAGTAACCGCTTAGAGTCCTGGACCCCCATTGCAAGCCACTGCCCCACTGTACACTTAGTTAACCTACCTTGGTTCAAGATCAACACATGAAGATATACATAATCACAAATCGCATCCTACTCATTCAAGAGCACGTAGGTTCTCAAATAACCAAACAATAACCATAGTACCCTCATAAGACCATAAAGCACATCATAACTGAATCAGGTTGGGTTTAGGAAATCTAGACCATGACATCAACATATAAACACAAACTGACTTCATAATAACATCATACATGAAGCACAATCCCAAAACCTCTAGACTTAAGTCCTAGGGTCATCTAACCCAACAGATACCAGAAACCATGATACATAGAAGAATCATTCAATTCATAGAAACACGCACCCAAAACACATCATTGTATAATCAAATCATATTCAGATTGTATAAGATCAAATATAATGTTAACATAGAAATAAACAAATTTATAATTCTTAATTATGCAAATTCATTTATTCACTAATAATTACTATCGAGAAATAATTAAATATTCCATATTGATAAAATATTAAAATTTCCTATAGATCTATTTATAAATACATCTAAGAAATAATTACCAATTTTTAGTTATAATTACAAAATTACAAAATACCTAGATACAACATTAAGCATTAAAATTAATCGTTCCATAATATCTCTACGTAACTTAATTAGCACCCTAGGTTTTAATGATTAACGCTAGTCCATTTCTAACAATGACAAAATAAATTCCCTCCCCCCTTGGTTTATAAATAACAATAATATCAATTTCCCTTAAAAAGAAACACACTTTCCCTTTCTATTCCTATGTCTCAATTAACTAATTTTAAATACTAATTTAAAAATTAATAATAAACCAATTTAATATTAATATAAACTAATTTAACATTAATACAAACTAATTTAAATATTAATATAAACTAGTTTAAATATTAATATAAATTAATTAAGTATTAATATAAACTAATGACATATTAACATAAACGAATTAAATATTAATTACAATTAATAAATAAAATCTAAAAAAACTAAATGTTAAATAAAACTGAAATTTAAAACAATTTAAATGAACAAAATTTGTTATTTGAAAAAATTAAAAACAAGACATATAACAAAAAACCATACAATGGGGGAGGGGGGGTCCCCGTGGCCCCCACCCCTCTAACCCTTACTACGCCGGCCTCCCTTATATAAGGAGAGGCACAGCCAGTACAGTCGGCTAGCACCGATTGTCGTACCGGCGGCTTCGGCTGCCGCACCAGCAGTCTCGGCTATCGTGTCGGCTCGTACGTCGTGCGTAGGGGAGGGGGGAGTTGTTGCCCCCGCCTCCTCTGTCAAATAATTTTTTTTTCCTTTTAAAATTTTTCTTTTTTTTTAATATGAATAGCTGCGTTATTTTTAACCAGCTAATAAATTATTTTATTTTTTTTTAAAAAGGAATTCCAAAAACGGAATAATTAAAAAGACTCTTTTTTTGTTTTATTCTTTTCTTTTGTCTTTTTCTACCATTTTCAAATGGACTAGTGTATTTTTTTTATTTTGTATATTTTTCCACAGAGAGCTTATTTTTTTCAATAAATTTAATTTTCCAAAGGATATTTTCAAAGGAGAATTTATTTTCTTTGCTACTATAGTTTGAACTATAGAACACATTAATTTATCATTTTCTAAGGGTTCTAGGAGGAAGTTTTCAACGAAATTTTGACAGCACCTCCATACTAGGTTAATATATATTTGTAAGGAAACTCAGGTGCAAAAACAACTTCCTACACTAATCTCTATAGGAAAGTATTGTGCAAATTCTTTTAAATCCTTACAATTTTAGATCCGTTAACTAATTTAACAAAGATATTTCAGCGACATACCATGCATACATAAAATAGAGAATGACACAATGATTTACCCTGGGGGAAACTTTTCGATAAAAAACCCCAGCACTCCAAAACTTGCACAATGTATTATCTTCAACACAATGGTTACAACACACTTGCAATGCAAGTTCTTTTAGGAGACAATCGACACTCTAAGACAAATCCAGTAGCACCAGATCATACCAACAATACACTCTTTTCGTATCCTTTCCTGTAACCCTAAAAAACACTTATATCATAGGAATTTGTCATAACCATTTCAATCATGATCTCCTTACACACAATTCAAGATGTCGACACATCAAGTGGAGTGACACGTCAACATGCCAATAGATATGTACCCTCACATTTAATTACATTATTTGCAAGAAAATACATTTTATAAAACAAATAATAAGAATAGGAATTATCCAAGGTTGAGACACCTTATTCCTAACAATATTTATCTACAAAAATTAAAGATCTAGGTTTCCAGAAATACCCATTTCAACAATAAATTCAAGCTAGAAACCTTAATACCCATTTACTCCTAATGCTATAAAACGAAACCCTTTATGCCCACAAACATAGATCTAGCATGCAAGCCAGAATTAAACATCAATTTGATCTAAAACATATTTTTTTAATTGAAATCTTCTAAAACACAAAATAGCCAAGCAAGGAATGACCAAACAAAGGATTCTTAGCTTTCCGGATGCATAGAAGACAGGGATTCAAAAACCAGAATTGACATGAATAAGACCCTACCTCAATATCTATTGAAGAATACACAATGCAAAATCTAAGCAAGGAGAATTCCAAAATTATGCTCCAAAACCAAGCACACACTAAAGCTTCCAAAAATGCTCTCAAAAACCTGTTATGTTCAAATGAGAGAAGAATCCCCCTAATGAGGATCAAATTCTCCTAATTAAGCAATCCCTAATGACAACACATTCATATAACTCCTAAAAGGACTCCCCAAAATTGAAAGAAAATAACAATTAATAATTAAAACATCTAATTACTTGCACAACTCAACTTTGACTCCTAAAATCAAGTTGAGATCTCTTGAATTTGAAAATACTTTTTCAACCAAATCTTGCACATGTAATAAATAAAATATTAATTTAAATAACTCAAATATTTAAATCACAATTATCCATGCAACTCAATATTTAATTATTTAACTAAGCATAAAAGCATATTTACTCTAATTTTCAATTAAATATTAATATTCAATAATTGCACTTTAATAAAACCTCCAATTAAACATAGGTATTTAAATTAATTTTTAATTAATTAAATACCCTATATTTAATAATTAATTGTAATAATATTTAATTAAACAAATAACATGATATAACACCCACATAATCACATCAAACACCTGAAATCAAACACATGCAAAATCAAACATGCACTAGGAAAGGGATACACGAATTCCTATCAACTATACGAATTCAGTCAGGGTAGTCAAAATAGATACTTGTCCACTAACTAGGACAATTTGGTTTAGGATAGGATTTGGACCTGAAAACTATCTCCCCTCTCTTACCATTAAGATTAATACAATAGGGCACACTCATTGCTGCCAATTAAGGGAAGACGTAGCCTGGTACCTGCAAACCTGTCATCACAAAGACGAACATACATGCATATATCATATGGAAAATAATGGTTGAGACTAGGTTATCATGTGGAACTCGCTGAAGCAAGTAACTACAACTTTTTCCTATACCATACCAAGCACATCAAACAGTAATGCAAAACATACAATGATCCATGTGCATATAAATCTAAGGTCAGTATTGTCAGAAAATCATAATCAAAATGAAATCCTAACATATACATAAGCATCATTAAACAACCATAAATCACATATACACAAAAGATATAACATACTAATAATGGATATATAACATACTAAAATCTAACATATAAATATCATCTAAACCATCTAATTAAATCAACACATACACAAAAAGGCCTAAAAGAGTTCGGCATCCAAAACTGAAAAGCAAACTAAGAGGTGGGTATTACATCCTCGTCCCCTAAAACTAGGCTTACTCCTGGAAGTCCAAAACAAAGATAGAGAAATCAATCTCTCATCACAAAACATCTAATCCAAGTCCTGAAAGACTCAAGGTGTGGGTCCCATAGGACCCTTCCTAGGTCTCTGATTCAAACACTGAGGATCATTCCCCACTATAGGAATCCAGAAACTAGCTGATGGACCTCTACTCGCAACACTACTCACAGGAGCATAGTACATAGGTGGAGGATGACCAAACGTTGCATACGCTCCATGAGACATACCAACATTACCCACTGTAGGGTCAGAAGCTACTGGCCTCTGTCCTAAGGACTGCAGTGCACGCTGAGGACAATTGACAGCAAAATGTCCAAACTTTCCACAAGTGAAGTAAGCAAGCTCCCTTACTACCACCTTCTCTAACTAAAGGTGCTCTAGACTAATGAACATTTCCCCTACTAATATCCTGATACACACTCTATGCTGGCTGAACCGACCGATTGTGATTGCTGCGCTGAATGTCACGAAAGTTCCTAATTCGAGGACCACTAAAAGAAGAAGGATTGTTTCCTCCCTCCTAATGAGACTGATAATCATTTGGAATGGTAGAAGGACCTCTTGAATTCCCAGCTCCCTGAGAATGATTACCTCTGACAATAGAATTAGGTACTCTAGAATTCCCTCTTGAATAACCACCATGACCCAATGCTAGATTCTCCTCTGCAAGGGTAGCTTTAATAACCACTTCTTTGAGGTTTGTAGGCTCAAAGAGTCTAACTTCCCCAATGATGCATTCATTTATCCCCCTAACAAAGTGTTGAACCATAAGGGCCAAATCCTGACCATATCCAGCATACTGTTTGAGCTCGAAGAATAGATGCTCATACTCAACCACTGATAGGGTCAACTGCCTAAAGTTGTGGAACTCATCAGCCCCCTGTTTTCTCCACTGATCAAAGAAGAATCTCTCTCTAAAATGCTCAAGGAAGAGTTCCCATGTAATGGTGTCCATCTGAAGACTCAGCTTCTTCTCCTCTATCTTCCACCATATCCCTGCAAAATTGGAGAGTTGCATTACTGCATACCTAGCTTTAGTATGTCTACTAAAGGGATGCATAGCAAAAATCCTCTCTAATGCAATAAGCCAAGTCTCAACTGCAAATCCTGTTCCTTTCCCATCAAAGGTAATGGCTGGAAGTCTCATGAGATCCCTCATGTGGTTTGCTGCCACAACCTTGGGATCCACTGTAATAGTCCTCCTTGGAGGGCTCCTAGATCTCTCCCTCTCCACTCTACCCTGCTCAAGAATATGATTCAGTAACTCCTGCAACAACTGCCTAATACTTGGCTCATCTGAACCAGCCCGATGCTCTTCCCTCTGCTCATCTCTATTATCTCGATGAATACTCATGGAAGGACTATGGTCCCTACCCCTTCCACGGCCACCCTCTCGGCCTCTACCACGACCTCTAGCGGATCTAGTTTCAGGCATGGTTCCTGAATCAACCAGAGAACCAAACCACAACTTAGAACCAACATCAAACACAATAACATCAAAAGAAATAAAAAATCGTCAAGCAATGGTTTTAAATACATCAAAGTTTTATGTCTATGTTTGTTTCAAGTTTTAAAATCAAAAGACAACTAATGGGCATACATATTTCCCAGAGCTCCCAGTGTAGAAACGTGGGCTCTGATACCAAGTGTAATACCCTGTCAGGGAACCTAGGAGAACTTAACCTAAACATGACACTAAGTTCATGAAATATTTTTTTTTAAATGTTTACAAACAATAATGATAACAATGCAGAAGCAACACAATGAAGTACATGACATACATGAAATACAACTCATACATGATTAACATTTCTCGAGGGTTCCTTGACGTAGAATTACTTAAACAAATTGATCTACGATTACAATAATAAAGAACTAACATAAAAGTTACATAATATGAAACTAATAACATACATCTCATAATAAAGATTACATATACATCTAATACCATAAGGTATACTACCTAATCAACATCCACTACACAAGTCGCAGGGTATGTAATAATACATAATAATCAATACAATGCATCCTCCAAAGGATGATAACCAATAAATATATATGGTACAATACACATCTTAGGTAACTGATCAAGTCTCCAAAAGACTATGAAGATGAAACTACAACAAGGAACATCCAAGCATGAAGAAGAATCCATCGGAATCTCAATGGTAATAAGAATCACTACCACCCGACCACGTGGAACCAGAGGTCCACTCCTACCATGCTGAGGACATAGTAACAGGCCCATCACACGGGGTATACAACAAGAATGAAAAACAAGGTACACATTACCTCATACTTCAATGCAAAGGAATCTCCTAGAAGCACTCTAAACCATAACAAGGAATACTAAACAACACCAAAGGTAACTGACACACGTAGGATAACCTAAGCTGTATACAAGGAAGTGTCATCACATAAGCCCAACCTTAAAGGTAACCCTAGTAGTACCTCTTGACTCTGGCCTCCAAGTGACACTATTTGGCTCAGTGATCCTTTCGTGAAGACAAGGATCCCAACTCCTATCCTATCATGCGACAGCACTCAAGGCATGGGTAGAGACTCAGACATCTTATTAGTTTATTTAAAACCCCTTTAATGTATCATATTTTCATTTATTAAGTAACTTGCCAATGGGTTTACCTAGTAACCGCTTAGATTCCTGGACCCCCATTGCAAGCCACTTCCCCACTATACACTTAGTTAACCTACCTAGGTTCAAGATCAACACATGAAGATATACATAATCACAAATCACATCTTGCTCATTCAGGAGCACATAGGTTCTTAAATAACCAAACAATAACTACAGTACCCTCATAAGACCATAAAGCACATCATAACTAAATCAGGTTGAGTTTAGGAAATATGGACCATGACATCAACATATAAACACAAACTGACTTCATAATAACATCATACAGAAAGCACAATCCTGAAACCTCTGGATTTAAGTCATAGGGTCATCTAACCCAACAGATACCTGAAAACATGATACATAGAAGAATCATTCAATTCATAGAAACACACACCCAAAACACATCATAGTATAATCAAATCATATTTAGATTGCATAAGATCAAATATAATGTTAATGTAGGAATAAACAAATTTATAATTCTTAATTATGCAAATTCATTTATTCACTAATAATTACTATCGAGAAATAATTAAATATTTCATATTGATAAAATATTAACATTTCCTATAGATCTATTTATAAAAATAATTTATAAATACATCTAAGAAATAATTACCAATTTTCAATTATAATTACAAAATTACAAAATACCTAGGTACAACATTAAGCATTAAAATTAATCGTTACATAATATCTCTACGTAACTTAATTAGCACCCTAGGTTTTAATGATTAACACTAGTCCATTTCTAACAATGAAAAAATAAATTCCCTCCCCCCTTGGTTTATAAATAACAATAATATCAATTTCTCTTAAAAAGAAACACACTTTCCCTTTTTGTTCCTATGTCTCAATTAACTAATTTTAAATACTAATTTAAAAATTTATAATAAACCAATTTAATATTAATTTAAACTAATTTAGCATTAATACAAACTAATTTAAATATTAATATAAACTAGTTTAAATATTAATGTAAATTAATTAAGTATTAATATAAACTAATGACATATTAACATAAATGAATTAAATATTAATTACAATTAATAAATAAAATCTAAAAAAACTAAATATTAAATAAAACCGAAATTTAAAACAATTTAAATGAACAAAATTTATTGTTTGAATAAATTAAAAATAAGACAAATAAAAAAAACATACATTGGGGGGAGGGGGGAGGGTCCCCGTGGCCCCCACCCCTCTAACCCTTACTGTGTCGGCCTCCCTTATATAAGGAGAGGCACGGCCAGTACAGTCAGTCGGTGCTGACTACCATGCCGACAACTTCGGCTGTCGCGCCGGCAGTCTCGGCTACTATGCCGACACGTATGCCATGCGCAGGGCAGGGGGAGTTGGTGGCCCCCGCCTCCTCTGTCAAATAATTTTTTTTCCTTTTAAATTTTTTTTTTTTTTTAATATGAACAACTGCGTTATTTTTAACCAGCTAATAAATTATTATTATTTTTTTTAAAAGGAATTTTGAAAATGGAATAATTAAAAAGACTTTCTTTTTTTGTTTTATTCTTTTCTTTTGTCTTTTTCTACCATTTTCAATTGGACTGGTGTATTTTTTTTATTCTGTATATTTTTTCACAGAGCTTATTTTTTTTCAATAAATTTAATTTTCCAAAGGATATTTTCAAAGGAGAATTTATTTTCTTTCCTACTATAGTTTGAACTATAGAACACATTAATTTATCATTTTCTAAGGGTTCTAGGAGGAATTTTTCAACAAAATTTTGACAGCACCTCCGTACTAGGTTAATATATATTTCTCTACAAAAATTAAAGATCTAGGTTTCCAGAAATACCCATTTACTCCTAATGCTATAAAATGAAACCCTTTATGCCCACAAACACAGATCTGGCATGCAAGCCAAAATTAAACATCGATTTGATCTAAAACATATTTTTTTAATTGAAATATTCTAAAACACAAAATAGCCAAGCAAGGAATGACCAAACAAAGGATTCTTAGCTTTCCGAATGCGTAAAAGACAGGGATCCAAAAACCAGAATTGACATAAACAAGACCCTACCTCAATATCTGTTGAAGAATACACAATGCAAAATCCAAGCAATGAGAATTCTAAAATTATGCTCCAAAACCAAGCACACACTAAAGCTTCCAAAAATGCTCCCAAAAACCTATTATGTTTAAATGAGAGAAGAATCCCCCTAATGAGGATCAACATCCCCTAATTAAGCAATCTCTAATGACAACACATTCAGATAACTACTAAAAGGACTCTCCCCAAAATTGAAAGAAAATAACAATTAATAATTAAAATATCTAATTACTTGCACAACTCAACTTTGACTCCTAAAATCAAGTTGAGATCTCTTGAGTTTGAAAATACTTTTTCAACCAAATCTTGCACATGTAATAAATAAAATATTAATTTAAATAACTTAAATATTTAAATCACAATTATCCATGCAACTCAATATTTAATTATTTAATTAAGCATAAAAGCATATTTACTATGATTTTCAATTAAATATTAATATTCAATAATTGCACTTTAATAAAACCTCCAATTAAACATAGGTAAATTAATTTTCAATTAATTAAATACCATGTATTTAATAATTAATTGCAATAATATTTAATTAAATAAATAACATGATATAACACCCACATAATCACATCAAGCACCTGAAATCAAACACATGCAAAATCAAACATGCACTAGGAAAGGGATACACAAATTCCTATCAACTATACAAATTCGGTCAGGGTAGTCAAAACAGATACTTGTCCACTAACTAGGACAATTTGGTTTAGGATAGGATTTGGACTTAAAAACTATCTCCCCTCTCTTACCATTGAGATTAATGTGATAGGGCACGCTCACTCCTGCCAATTCAGGGAAGATGTAGCCCGGTACCTACAAACCTGTCATCACAAAGATGAACATACATGCATATATCATATGGCAAACAATGGTTGACACTAGGTTATCGTGTGGATCTCGCCGAAGCAAGTAATTACAACTCTGTCTCATACCATACCAAGCACATCAAACAGTAATGCAAAACATACAATGATCCATGTGCATATAAATCTAAGGTCAGTATTGTCAAAAAACCATAATCAAAATAAAATCCTAACATATACATAAGCATCATTAAACAATCATAAATCACATATACACAAAAGATATAACATATTAACAATGGATCAATAACATACTGAAATGTAACATATAAATATCAGCTAAACCATCTGATTAAATCCACATATACATGAAAAGGCCTAAAAGAGTTTGACATCCAAAACTGAAAAGCAAACTAAGAGGTGGGTATTACATCCTCCTCCCCTAAAACTAAGCTTACTCCTGGAAGCCAAAAACAAAGATAGATAAATCAATCTCTCATCACAGAACATCTAATCCAAGTCCTGAAAGACTCAAAGTGTAGGTCCCACAGGACCCTTCCCAGGTCTCTAATTCGAACACTAAGGATCATTCCCCACTATAGAAATCTGGAAACTAGATGATGGACCTCTACTCACAGCACTACTCACAGGAGCATACTACACAGGTGGAGGATGATCAAACATTGCATACGCTCCATGAGACATACCAACATTACCCACTGTAGGTTCAGAAGCTACTGGCCTCTGTCCTAAGGACTGTGGTGCACACTGAGGACAATTGACAGCAAAATGTCCAAACTGTCCACATGTGAAGCAAGCTCCCTTGCTACCACCTTCTCTAACTGAAGGTGCTCTAGACTGTTGAACATTGCCCCTACTGACATCCTGATACACACTCTGTGCTGGCTGAATCGACCAATTGTGCTTGCTGCGCTGAATGTCATGAAAGTTCTTAATCCGAGGGCCACTAAAAGAAGAAGGATTGTTTCCTCCCTACAGATGAGACTGATAATCATTTGGAATGGTAGAAGGAACTCTTGAATTCCCAGCTCCCTGAGAATGATTACCTCTGACAATAGAAGTAGGTACTCTAGACTGCCCTCTTGAATGACCACCATGGCCCAATGCTAGATTCTCCTCTACAAGGGTAGCTTTAATAACCATTTATCTGAGGTTTGTAGGCTCAAAGAGTCTAAATTCCCCAATGATGTGTTCATTTAGCCCCCTAACAAAGTGTTGAACCATAAGGGCTGAATCCTTACCATATCCAGCATACTGTTTGAGCTTGAAGAATCGACGCTCATACTCAACCACTGATAGGGTCAACTGCCTCAAGTTGTGGAACTCATCAACCCACTGTTGTCTCAATTGATCAGCGAGGAATCTCTCTCTAAAATGCTCAAGGAAGAGTTCCCATGTAATTGTGTCCATCTGAAGACTCAGTTGCTTCTCCTCTATCTTCCACCATATCGCTACAAAATTGGAGAGTTGCATTACTGCATACCTAGCTTTACTATTGCTCCTAAAGGAAGGCATAGCAAAAATTCTCTCTAATGCAATAAGCCAAGTCTCAACTTCAAATCCTGTTCCTTTCCCATCAAAGGTAATAGGTGCAACTCTCATGAGATCCCTCATGTGGTTCACTGCCACAACCTCAAGATCCACTGTAACAGTCCTCCTTGGAGGGCTCCTAGATCTCTCCCTCTCCACTCTACCCTGCTCAGGAATACAATTCAGTAACTCCTACAACAACTGCCTAATACTTGACTCCTCTGAACCAGCCTGATGCTCTTCCCTCTGCTCATCTCTATTATCTCGATGAACACTCGTGAAAGTATTGTGGTCCCTACCCCTTCCATGGCCACCCTCTCGGCCTCTACCACAACCTCTAGCGGATCTAGTTTCAAGCATTGTTCCTGAATCAACTAGAGAACCAAACCACAACTTAGAACCGACATCAAACATAATAACATCAAAAGAAATCAATAATCGTAAAGCAATGGTTTTAAATACATTAAAGTTTTATGTCTATGTTTGTTTCAAGTTTTAAAATTAAAAGACAACTAATGGGCATACATATTTCCCAGAGCTCTCAGTGTAGAAACGTGGGCTCTGATACCAAGTGTAATGCCCCGCCAGGGAACCCAGGAGAACTTAACCTAAACACGACACTAAGTTCATGGAATTTTTTTTTTTAAATGTTTACAAACAATAATGATAACAATGTGGAAGTAACACAATGAAGTACATGGCATACATGAAATACAACTCATACATGATTAACATTTCTCGAGGGTTCTTTGACGTAGAATTACTTAAACAAACTGATCTACGATTACAATAATAAAGAATTGACATAAATGTTACATAATATGAAACTAATAACATACATCTCATAACTGAATCAGGTTGGGTTTAGGAAATTCAGACCATGACATCAACATATAAACACAAACTGACTTCATAATAACATCATACAGAAAGAACAATCTTGAAACCTCTGGATTTAAGTCCTAGGGTCATCTAACCCAACAGATACCCAAAAATATGATACATAGAAGAATCATTCAATTCATAGAAACACGCACCCAAAACACATCATAGTATAATCAAATCATATTCAGATTGCATAAGATCAAATATAATATTAACGTAGGAATAAACAAATTTATAATTCTTAATTATGCAAATTCATTTATTCACTAATAGTTACTATCGAGAAATAATTAAATATTCCATATTGATAAAACATTAACATTTCCTATAGATCTATTTATAAAAACAATTTATAAATACATCTATTTTCAGTTATAATTACAAAATTACAAAATACCTAGATACAACATTAAGCATTAAAATTAATCATTCCATAATATCTCTACGTAACTTAATTAGCACCCTAGGTTTTAATGATTAACACTAGTCCATTTCTAACAATGACAAAATAAATTCCCTCCCCCCTTGGTTTATAAATAACAATAATATCAATTTCCCTTAAAAAGAAACACACTTTCCCTTTTTGTTCCTATGTCTCAATTAACTAATTTTAAATACTAATTTAAAAATTAATAATAAACTAATTTAACATTAATACAAACTAATTTAAATATTAATATAAACTAGTTTAAATATTAATATAAATTAATTAAGTATTAATATAAACTAATGACATATTAACATAAACGAATTAAACATTAATTATAATTAATAAATAAATCTAAAAAAACTAAATATTAAATAAAACCAAAATTTAAACCAATTTAAATGAACAAAATTTATTATTTGAATAAATTAAAAACAAGACATAAAAAAAAAACCATACATTGGGGGGGGGGGTCCCCGTGGCCCCCACCCCTCTAACCCTTACTGCGTCGGCCTCCCTTATATAAGGAGAGGCACGGCCAGTACAATCAGTCGGCGTCGACTGCCGTGCCTGCAGCTGCGGCTGTTGCGCCGGCAATCTCGGCTGTCGTGCCGGCTTGTACGCCATGCGCAAGGGAGGGAGGAGTTGGTGGCCCCCGCCTCCTCTATCAAATAATATTTTTTTTTGCTTTTAAAATTTTTCATTTTTTTTTTAATATGAACAGCAGCGTTATTTTTAACCAGCTAATAAATTATTATTATTATTTTTTTAAAGGAATTCCGAAAACTGAATAATTAAAAAGACTTTCTTTTTTTGTTTTATTCTTTTATTTTGTCTTTTTTCTACCATTTTCAAATGGACTAGTGTATTTTTTTTATTTTGTATATTTTTCCACAGAGAGCTTATTTTTTTCAATAAATTTAATTTTCCAAAGGATATTTTCAAAGGAGAATTTATTTTCTTT
>MU224522.1:4689779-4702982 GCA_018584345.1 Thuja plicata | reverse complement strand
TATATAAACAAACAAATTGAAAAGAAAATTAAAAGTTATAAAAAAAATAAAAATAAAAATATCCAAAGAAAATCAAAAGTTATAAAAAAATAAAAAATAAAAAATCTGAAATATGAAAAGACTTTTTTTAAAATGAAAGAAACTAAGTCCATTTTTACTCTAAATAAAGTCAAAGCATAGTAAGAAGATATATATTTTTTTACACGTTAGAAGTTTTTATATATTTTTTCATCCTATGTGTCTTTGTCACACGAGCACATTAAAATACATTGACTTGGATGACAAATGTCATAATAGAGCTCCAAAAAATTATTGAGCAATGACTCTTCTAACTATGAACCAATAGAAAACAAATAAATACTTTAGAAAAAATTATTGAAAATGTAAACATTATGAAACATTACATATAAAATGACTTCTACCAGAAATAAAATATAAAATAAGTAATATGACTTAAAAAAAATCTTTCCTTCTATAATGACCTTTTTCTTTTTAAAAATCTGTATTTACAAAGTGAACAGGTGGGTTCCTAACTTGCACCTAGTATTCCAATCAGAGTCACACCGATCATATAATGGACTAGGTAACCACAACGACAACCACTGCATACTTGAACCATTCCCACCCTTGTTGGATATCAGGTGGACGGCGCTCTCCGCACTTAAAAGACTAGTTACCTGTTTCCTCGCTCATGCCCACTTTTGGTAAATTTATTGTTAATTCATTCCCCACGATACTTTCACCTCTCCTTGTAGGAATCAAGTCGCCTGCTAGATTTTAAGGCAAGCGCCACTTCTGGCAGAAATGGAAGCCTTACTCTTTTTCAAGAGGTGATTTGATTAGTAGGGAAAGAAGGGACACAATATCTCTCCCCTCTAACAGTAGTTCGACATGGACAGGTACATAACAAATTTTACCCGCGGTTGGGTCACCTGAAATGGGTGTTTGGTAGTGCGGTTTCGAGATTATTGTTTTCTGCTCTGCGACTCTACAAAAACAACAATTGGGAAGAGTCTTCATGATCTTATTATGTGATTGAAAAAAAAACCCATTTTTTCACCCGAGAAAATACAATGCTGTCTTCATTGCCAGGTAACACCCACCTTCTTATTTCTCTCGTTCGGAGATTTATAGTTCTATTTCTTAAAAGCTTCAGGAACTTTGTTTTACCAAAAACTTTGAGAATTCACCGGTTTTCCGCTGTAGATGGTGCGAAATGTCTGCTTATATGTAGCAGGCACCGTGGATCAGTTAGATTATAAATTTGGGAAAATTGGGCCTTTTGTATTTCTACGCTATTTTGTGTGCTATGTTCGCTATTGGATCGTGTTAATTGTGTAAAGCGGAAAAATTCCAAATCTGATGGAGGTTTCCTCGCTTTGGGGACATGAAAGTTTTGCGCCCTTTCATTAGAAGGAAACTTGGCTCTAGTGGAAGACTGTTCAACTTTAACCGTGGGTCATTTGAATTGAGCACTGTAGGAAAATACTAACATTAGTGGAAGCTTATCACTTTTGAAACATGGCCTTTGAGTAATAGAAAATGAAGCTTTTTCTCATCCGAGTCACTGAATTCCCATTTCACCTTTGTCATCGAATTTTATGTTCCCTCGTATATTTAGCTTGTCCATCATTGAGTGGATGTTTGGCTTTCCTTTCATTTTTCCATTTTCTCTAGTGGGTTATGTTCACCCGTAGCTTGAAGTTGGGCTAATTAAGTACTGTAGGAAGAAACCTACTCTGATGGAGGTTATATTTCTCTGAGAACATGCCATTTTTGTGAGTAAGGGGATACTGAAGCCCTTTATCATCTCAGTTGTTCAAATCAAATCTTCGCATCGATTTCCCCATTTTGACCGTTTTCTCCTTTGGGCTCTGTTCACCCTTAGTATTAGTCGTGCTAATTGAATACTATTACAAATAGCCAAACTTGGTGGAGCCTCTTTGTAAACATGCCTTTATGCACCCTAAATGAATAAACGAGGCTGTGTATTATCGGATTTGCCGAAATCAAGTATTCCTTTTGTTTCCCAATTTCACGATTTAGGTGTAGATTCTAGCTATGTCTCTGGTTGCGTGTTTTTGTCCTTAAATCAAGTATTCCTTTTGTTTCCCAATTTCACGATTTAGGTGTAGATTCTAGCTATGTCTCTGGTTGCGTGTTTTTGTCCTTAAATCAAGTATTCCTTTTGTTTCCCAATTTCACGTTTTAGGTGTAGATTCTAGCTATGTCTTTGGTTGCGTGTTTTTGTCCTTACTTTCTTTTATCTCCGTAGTGAAATATTCGTAGATAGCTGCTGTTTTCTCAACATTTTGCCTACCATGATTATAGAGCGAACGAAATCATATTAATGCTTATTTATATCCAAAGTGGGGTCACTGGGACTTCAAAAATACTGATATCATATAGATAGAAGAGAGTGGCTAAACGATCATCTGCAACAAGCACTTAACTAAATAAAATAGAAGTATTAAGGGAAGGCAGACCACAATCCCTAACCAACGGCACAATTATATGACTAGTTATAATAATGCACTGGAGAATACACATGAATTTCACAATCTACTTGTATATTAGTAGAGAATGGTTGCTTTGTAGCTCTATACAATTCTTTCATTTATGATTCTTCTATGGGCTCATCATATTCATAGCTAAATTTTGCCAGACCTTGTCCATGTGTGGTCTGAAACGTATATTTTCAGCTTTTTGAACTGGTTTGTTCTGAATTTTGGAACGGTAAATAGAAATAAAAGGAATTCGGAGAAAATGGAAGAAGCGTTTTACTGGGATGACGATGAAGTAGACTTAGACTAGTTAGCCAGTTTTGATTCTCCAGATGTTGAATCTAGAAGACTAGAAGGTTAGTGCCATAGCCACAATTTAGATAAAAAATTGAATTGGCAGGATCTATGAACTTCTGGATGATGAAGAATATCCCACTGATAACACTGTAAATACTCTGCTGCATGTTGTCTGATTCTCAGAGAGACGTGTGAAGTTCGATATGTTTTGTATTCTTCTATTTTCTAGACCTCTAAATTTTTTTGAAAATTTTAATCACTGGCAAGTCTCATCCTCTTGATTTTACCGACCTTTTCACACATGGTAATTATGGCCATACATTACAATAGATTTCCTCCTAGTCATTGTCAACTGCAAGCTTAAAATTACTGATATTGTACCAACTAGTAGTTTAGAAATCCTTTAATAAAAATAAATGAATATATGCAATGTTGATACAGTTTGCTCACAGTAGTGCTATCTAAAATTCAGATGGAATTTTGGAAAGATGATGTATTGATAAATGGGAGCTCAACTACCTTTGATTGTGTTGCAGGATTCAAGTGTTCATTTTCTGCTTTAGTATGGGGCATGGTAGCATGGATAGTTATTATTCATATTCACACAGCTCTAAATCCAAAATCTGAGAACCCAGTGCTTCAAACACAAGTCAGTCGTCTTCCATTGCATAGGGAGATTGAAGAGATTGAGGAAAAGGGGTATGGATTTAAGCCAAGGAACAAAAATATTCCTTCCAGCTCTGGAAAGCGCAAGGGGAAAAAATCCTCTCCTGTACATGATACTTTTAACATTGCCAGAGGTTCATTCCTCTTTCCAGATAGGAGTCTCGCTGTGAATCCTCTTTTGAGTGATGGAAATGACACTGGATATTTTTATCCAGGCAGGGAATGGTGGGATACTGACGGTAAGCCTATTCATGCACATGGTGGTGGCATTCTATATGTTGAAGAAATTGGGACCTTTTATTGGTATGGAGAAAACAAAGATGGGCAGACCTATCGTGCTTACAAGAGGGGTCCTGCACGGGTGAGTCAATTTCTATCCTATCTATCCTTTGTTTTGTAGGATTCATTTCTAATTTTTTTTATAATCTCTGCATTGTCCCATGTTTTCTTCAAATTAAATCGAGAATGTGCGAGTCAATGATGGCATGCTAGAATAGAGAGTTGCAACTACACACAGGCTTTAGAAAGAAAGACCCAGTTGGTTGTAGATTTCCCTTTATTAGTGAAGCTTTTGTTCCATACTACTTGATTATGAGGGAATCATTAATGTTTAATTTGTTTTGTTAGAACATATGTCTTTTACCCATAAATTCAATTATATCTAGGTCAGAACTTCATGCAATATCTTAGATTCTACTTATTCTGCCTCTAGAATTCATTTTAACAAGGGAGTTCCAAATTTTCAATTCAAAGTACATTCTGTTCATAGTCACCAGGAGACGGATACTTGGAGATGCCAGAGACTGGTATTTGTATCAGTGCGGTTAATTTTCAAAAATATGGGACAGGGGTTCTTGGAGACACCATTTTTAAAATATAATTTAATAATTTCCAGAAAACATCATGACATAGAACTTTGAAAAAAAGAAATATCATGACAGAACTTTGAAATAAAGAACACTAAATCAGTAATACAAGAAGAGTAAATAGTAAAGTCAATTTCTCTTTAGACCATTACAATGACAGGAAATCAGTTATACAACTGTTTATGCCTCTCTCAAAGAGTCGACACTGTCAGTAGACCAGATCACTATAACTTTGCATGGATTTTGTATCGTCCAAAATATCGCATGAAACATTATGTATACATGATGATTTTTATTCCTTTGATTTCCTTATATTTATGAATGGAAGTGTCTTAGTAGTCTCAAAAAAAATGATGCATACATAATCCGTTGTAATTGATAGCACTTTATAGAGGGCTTAATTGCAAAATATATAATCCAGTTGAAGCCATGGTTAAACATGTATTCAGCCATCCACTTGCAATGGAATTTATGGTGATGCATGAATTCTTTCCATCATAATATTCAAAATGCAGATTTTTGAATTGCCAGAAATGATTGTGTAAAGTTGCTTTAGTGAGATGCTTTGTATGCCATTTGCTATACTTTATCATCAATAAAACAAACTGTTAATGCTATAAGATTTCCACAATCCATATGAATGTAGTGTAGCTTCTGGATATGATTGTGTGACTTCTGGATATGATTGTGTGAGAATTTTTTACATCAATGCTTTGGATCACAGAGTGTGATCTAAAACGTTGATGTAAAAATTCTCACACAGCCATATCCAGAAGCTACACTACAAACCAAACTGTTTACTACAAGTCACATTGATTGATGGCAGCTATTGACCTCACATGGAAAAATCTAATGCTATTATGTAGATAGCAACTTCCCTACCTTTAACATCCAACACGTTAAGACATTCAACATAGTGATGGTGTTGTATGAGATGCATAAACAGGTTGAAGCTGTGTGTAAAAATATGCTGTTTCTACTAAAAGGAATGATGAAGTCATTTCCCACTGTTGTAGCTGTTGTAGGGTGTAATGTTTCCTCTTCAAGCATTAAACAATGTCTACATACCAAGCTACTATTAATAAAATAACATGCACAACCATTGAACATGATTGGGGGGATAGAATATGCTTTAAAACTAACACAGCAGAAGAAATTAGTAGGAAAATGTGACTTACAAAAAAGACAAGAAAAAAGATTTAAGATTAATCACAGGAGTATGCCCAGCACTTTGAAGAAAATAATTTAGAGTAATAATTACATGAAGCCGTGGGGAATATACTTGGCAAAGAGAGTGTGATTTCAGCAAGGATTAAATACTATTATTAGTTACAATTAAAGATTAATTTGTTTTAAGGGGCATGTTAAGAGTTGTGAATTGGAGAAAAGATGTATTTAAGAGAGACCAAACAAGGAAGAAGGAGCACATTCAGAAGACATTTTATGATTCGATTTCTACTTTTGTGAATTTAGAGCTGGATCTTGCTCCATCTTGCTAGTCTGTGAGATTTTATTCCTATACACGGTGAGTGATAGAGCCAACTAGGTATCAATTAAGGGAACTAAGAAAACTCAACATCAATTGCCCAAGGAAAGAGAAACGAGGGAGTTTCAAATTTTCAATTTAAAGTACATTCTGTTCATAGTCACCAGGAGATGGGGGTACTTGGAGATGCCAAAGACTGGTACAAGTACAGGTACGGCTAATTTTCAAAAATAGGAGGCGGGGGTACTTGGAGATGCCATTTTTTAATATAATTTAATAATTTCCAGAGAGTATCATGACTTAGATTTTTGTAAACAAGAACATTAAATCAGTCATACAAGAACAGTAAATAGTAAAGGCAATTTCTCTTTAGACCATTGCAATGACAGGAAATTAGTCATACAAACTTTTTTATGCTCCTCTTAAAAAGTCTACTGTTAGTAGACCCGATCACAATAACTTTGCATGGATATTTGAATCATCCAAAATATCAGCATGAAACATAATGCAGGCTTCTTTTATTTATTTGCCTTCCTTTTTTGGCTTTTAATGCAGTTTGTCCTAAGTTTTCTGGTGGGAGATGTCAATTTGTGGTTGGGAGACTTCAAAGACGGTGCCCAAAAGAAACCTATTTGTCGGGACATTTCCACGGAAGTCTCTGGTAGTGGAGACACATCTTTGCCTCTGAGACCCATCTCTGGGGGTGGGAGATGCATCCCTAGGTTACCATGATTCTGTTGGAATGCATTGTTTTGTCCATATTTAATTTGCTCAAATCCATTTAAACTTCATCAAACTTACATAAAAATAACAGTCTTGAATGTATGAGAGACAGTTTATAAGATAGAAGATATGTGCCGATTTTTATTCCTTTGATTTCCTTATATTGATGGCATGGAACAAAGGTTATATGCCAAAGTGGCCAAAAAGGTGAACAAAGAAAGTGAAATGAGCATAGAATGCTTTGAACCAACTCACAGAGATACTCCCAGTTTGCTTGGATAAAGATATTGAAGAAGAGTTTGCAGAAAACACTAAATATTTCATGGAAATGGCTTTGATAGGGAGGTTCTGGGGTTTCTGGCCCACCCTTAGAGAGTCGCATAGATGGATATCAGAGATGTGGGCTCCCATTCTGGAAGGAAATATCCAGATTTATCCTGTAGCTCGGGATTTTTTTATTGTGACTTTTGACAATGAACAGGATAGGAAGAAAGTATTCTGCGATTCTATTTGGAGCTGGGAGGATAAGTATACGCTGTTGCTGAAACCGTGGTATCTGACCTTCAATCCAGCTTCCGAATCCTTCAACCAGATTCCTCTTTGGGTAAGACTTCCAAACTTATCGCTTTAGTTCTGGTTCGAGTCTTATCTTGAAGCTATTGGGAATACTTTGGGTAAATTTCTGGGTGTGGATGTGGGATCCCAAAACTTTTATCTCTCTACTTATGCTCGTATTTTAGTTGAGATGGATGTTACGAATGCCCTCCCTGCAGATTTGGCTTTGAAAATGGCTAGTGGTGAGTGGATTCAGCCTGTAGATTATGAAGGTATTCCTTTTAGGTGTAGGAGATGTTTTCAAACTAAGCATATTGCTGTGAATTGTCAAAAGAAGAGAGTTCACAAACAAGCAACATTGTGGAAGGATGTTTCTAATAAATTCTATTCTGTAGAAAAAGAGGAGAATGTAGATTCAGAGGAGGCTTAAGAAGATGCTTTTCGTGCCTTCAATCAGGATTGAATTTGAGACAGTTCTAGAACACTAGAGGTTAGTAAGGGTATGGAAGTTGAGAAGGGTAGACAGGAAATGTTAAATGAGGTGTCAAAGGCTATGATAAGAGACATATCATTGGACAACTCCAAAGATAGATCTTCTAAAGAGCAGATGGTGTCCAAGACTGAGCCTAACAATAGGATTAAAGGTGTGGGTAAGGGCACAGATCTTGGGTTAGGAGGGAAAGTGGATCCAGCAATGGAGAGTGTGACCGCTGGTGGTGGTCACAGTAAAGCTGGTGCAGTTTCAGAGGGTAGTGATTCTTGCTAGGAAGGGGAAGCTAGGTCCTCCATTGATGAGACCTTGATGTGGCAAAAGCAGCCTGGAAGGATGGAAGAAGTGTTGAAGTGATTAGATTTATAGCAAATAGAAATATGGATGTAATTTTATTTCTTTATTTTGTATATTCACTAATATGGATCTTTTCTTCTTTTCAGATATGCAACAAATAAGAGATTGGATTTCACAAATGATACTTCAATTTTTACGTAATGATGCACAATGAGAATATGGAAGTATTATAAAACAAATGCTGATAGAAATATTTCCAGATTTACTTCCTGATAGAATATGTATAAGACTTGCATTCAATTGCTGTATATGCTTGTCTTTGATCGATCAACAAATGAGTATTTATATGGGAGACATGATAGTATAGAGGCATGTCTCCTTCATAACATTGATCACTGTTGGTAACCGATAATACTAATCGGCATTTAGTAACTCAAAACAATGCATAGTGGTTGGCACCCGATCGTAACATAATACACCCGATCAGTGATAATACAAAGTGCCCAATCGCTATATGATGCTTAATCACATTCTAACAATTCGGTGTGTATAACCGATACTAAGCAATGTGATAACAAGGCATAACCGATACACAACAAATCGGTATGAATTATAATTGCATATTAATTTAATCATGGGTATAATATGTGATGTTAATCGATCTGGATATTATTATTATGAGAAGAGGTCAAATCAAATTCAAAATTTAAATATGTATATGTATATATTTCAATACATATATAATAATAATAACATCCATTATTATTATATATATATATCACAATTTGATATGTTCTTATAATATTAATATCTTCTTCATTTTTATTTGATCGAAGCTATAAACATCAACACTCCCTCTTAGCTAGGGAAGATAAAATCCATCAAGATGCAAATCACAATAAGCCCCTTAATTGTGTGAGAGAGAGAAGATATCACCTCAGTGTGATATTAGGAGATATGGTATGAGTAGGAACATCAAGTCACATGATATTCACCATATCTCACAAATATCCATGGTATGTGCACTGACATCATGTCTCACGATGTCTACCATATGGATATTGTATCATGGCATGTCCACGGATATTACGTCACATAATATCCACCATGAAGATATCTAAATCATCTATGGTTTATTTAATGATATCAGCCTTATGATATCTACCATGATGTTTAAGAGATCCTAACCATCATGACATGTCCACAGATATCAAGCTACATGATATCCATCATGATGGAGAGATTGAATATTGCAAAGCCGTCACCCTACAATATCAATCAAATGCAAGTGTATATTGTCAAAATGATTTCTGGTATTCCATCACATGACATCAGGAGTAATGGCCTACATAATATCAAGTCTCATGATATTCACCAAGTACTCACAATTTCCATAATGATATCATCTCATGATATCAAGAGTAATGGCCTACAAAATATCAAGTCTCATGATATTCACCAATTACTCACAAAAATATCCATAACTATGGTATGTGCACTAGCATTACGTCTCATGATGCCTACCATACGGATATCAGATCATGACATGTCCACATATATCAACTATCATGACATGTCCACATATATCAAGTCTCATGATATCCATCATGATAGTGTGGTTAACTATTGTAAAGTCATCACCTTACACTAATAACGAGAAGTACAAGTGTTCATCATTGAGAGATCGTCACCTCTTAATGATGTTCACAGGGGCCCATTTATCATAGAACCAATGAAGTTGTGAAATTACACACATAACATCCACCTTGACTCATCTCAGAGGGTGGATCCACCATGGCTCATCCCAGAGGGTGGAAACAAGGGCTTTCACTTTAGACTTCTCTCTCAAAGAGAAGAATGCAATAACACACAAATAATAGATCACTGATGCTGAAAACTCCTTTTCAGCTAAGGCTTCATTCTCTAATGTACCAAGCTTATCTTGAAAGTATGCAAACTTCTCTCTAGCAAGAGACTTGGTGAGAATATCGGCCATCTGTTCTGTAGTGATAATGTACCTTGACTGGATAATATTCTTATGCACTATATCTCTAATATAGTTTGCATCACTCTTGGTGAACCTCAAGCTATCCAGGAGTCTCAAACTTAGGTGTCTGCTTAAAGGCATTTCATCCTATGAAACTCCATCTCAAGAATCATAGTCCTTTGACTGCTACAGTTTCTTAATCACTAGAGAAACCATATTTTCATGGTCTACTCCCTCTGAATCAAGATCCTTGGATGTCCATTGATGCAGATCCTCTAGCTGCTCCCTCTGTCACAGAAGCATACCTTGTTTACATACTCTAGTCATGGAAGATATTTTATTTCAAGAGACTCTTATTATCTGGCACACAACATTGTTCACAAGAGCAATTTCTTGTACACAGATGTACTTGTCTGATTCCATAGTAACATGAGTGAATGTAATAAACTGTGGATTTATCCCCAGGCTTTGCAACACCAGACATTGATGATAATGTGGCTTTCTTACAAAGCGCCAAGTACATGCGTCAACCTTATAACCTTCTCGTTCAAGGTTGCCTTCGATGGATTTGTCAGACTCCCTCTGAATATTATTTCCTCCTCTTCGAAGAAACATTTTCAGCTATCAACTTAGTCCCATGACTGCAAGCATCAAGTTCTTTTTTCCCTCGAATGCAATCTCTTATGCTTCTTGATCCGTCTTGAAAGCATTTCAGAGAGAGATTACAAATAGTTCATAAAACTAAACTATACGAAGGGAAATATCAATGATAGGAGCATACAAGATTTACTATCCCAATGTTATTGCATGGATTAACTGCATAAAATTCATGATCAATATTTAAAGGTATAATCATAAAATACTTATCTCTTGTAGTCAAAGGACAACGCCCTCCAGGTGATAGATAGTTTGGAGTGTCGCAACTCATCCCAAGCTTAGACTGAATTATTACAGCCCCCATACAACAGTTATTTGAGTCTTCTTCCAAATGAATGTTAACCATCCAGTTGTATGGACCTGCAAGAATGGCTTTGCCTTTGAACACTAGTTTAGTAGTCACTTTCTTTATCCATCTTGCATCTTCTAGCATCTCTGGAGTTACCACAACACCATTTATTTGAAGCACTATGTCGAACAGTTCAAGTGCCTTCTCTAAGAATCATATTTGTATCTGTTTCAAGGAGAATGCTAGTAAAGGTTATAGAGCGCGACTTTACATGCACAAGCTGCAGTTCCTTACTTTGTTATCTTAACAATATCAATAGAATTTTATAGCTATAGTTGTCTATACACCGATTTGGACTTTGGAGTCACATTACAAGGCCTTCATTTCCAATAGTAAACCAAACTCCTCTTTGATTGATAGTAGACCAAACTCATTTTGCAGTCAATCTCAGAATAAAGATATTACTATAGAACTATTGGTTCAACATCAAATAGATAGCATAGTTATCTTTTCCGAGCACTTCTATATGCAACCTTGCCCAATATCTATCTTCATGACTTCTCTTTGAACTCAAGACTCATATGAACTATAATGCAGATCTGAAACTACACTCTTCAGCAGGGGACTATGAGATCATCAGTAGTTTACAAAGGTGTACTTATATACTAACTCATCTAACAACAACACCTTTAGTATCATTCCCTGTTGTCTCCACACATAGAATTTTGCCAAGATCAAAGGACTTTGTGCAAGTCTTCTGATGTAACAAATGAATATGCTGTGCCAGTTCGGTCAGCACAAGCAGCATGACCTACTCTGTGAACAAAAGTTTAGGTTTTGGAGGAAAATCATAGTTGACCACATTATCCATATCTATCTTCAGTACCAATCTGCTTTCTTACCAGATGCAGCAATGCAAACATTTGACCCAACCTCGCGACATAGGAGGCATCACACAAGAAATTAGACCCAACCTCGTGACATCGGAGGCAGCACACCAGTGATAGAGATTGTTGCATTGTCTATGATCAAAACCCGCTCCTGTAGACATTGATCCCGTGCTACACAACTAAGATAGGCCTCTGTCAACGACCTCTGTGCTTGGTCTGCACTTTGTCCTGCCTCTTGCAGTCTTTACTCACAACAGAGCTCGGCTTTTCCCGCATTTCAATGAATCTAGTTCGCACTTCGAATCTGACTCCAGTTGCCATTATGTAGAGACGAATGTGATTATACTAAATTTATAGTTTTAATCAATTTGCTATCTTCAATCTAATCGGATCTTCCTTAGACTAGCTCTGATAGCATGTTGAAGTGATTAGATTTATAGAAAATAGAAATATGGATGTAATTTTATTTCTTTATTTTGTATATTCACTAATATAGATCTTTTCTTCTTTTCAGATATGCAACAAATAAGAGATTGGATTTCACAAATGATACTTCAATTTTTACTTAATGATGCACAATGAGAATATGGAAGTATTATAAAACAAATGCTGATAGAAATATTTCCAGAATTACTTGCTGATCGAATATGTATAAAACTTGCATTCAATTGCTGTATATGCTTGTCTTTGATCGATCAACAAATGAGTATTTATATGGGAGACATGATAGTATAGAGGCATGTCTCCTATGGCTCTATATTATCATGTCTCTTCATAACACTGATCGCTGTTGGTAACCGATAATACTAATCAGCATTTAGTAACTCAAAACAATGCATAGTGGTTGGCACCCGATCGTAACATAATACACCCGATCGGTGATAATACAAAGTGCCTGATCGGTACGTCGATCGATATATGATGCTTAATCATGTTCTAACCAAGGTTACCCCGAGTTTCCGGGACGGGGACGACAGGGGACGGCGGGGGACGGCTATGTAAATATAGGGAAATTTTCAAATGTATAAGGAAATTTGCAAGTATACATTACATTCATATGAAAATATGGACAATGCATGCCATTTAAACATCATATAACCTTAACATACAATATTTCAATGCCATTTAGTAAATACTCAAAGTAAATAGTAACATTTCAATGCCTTTTCAATTCATTATCGGATTGTCAATATGCATATGCTAACAAAATATAAGTTTAACATAGAAACTAAGAAAAGTAAAACTAAAAATGCCCAAAGGCTTAGGTGCTGCCAAAAAGTTTCATCATCATGTTCATAGTTCAACATAAAAATCAAAATATAGAAAATAAAAATGAAGCACATTGCTGCTCCTATTCTTCTGCTGCCAACATGGCATCAATATCCGAGTCTTTTGCTGCTACAAAACAAAAAAATCAGACTGCTGCTAAAACCTAAAAGTAAATTATTAAATGGGGGTTTGGGGGCAAAGCCCCCAAGACGGGGTCAAGGGGCAAC
>MU224522.1:4650390-4671306 GCA_018584345.1 Thuja plicata | reverse complement strand
CATTTAGCCCAATTCTAATTTTCAATTCCAATTCCAGCTCTGAGAAGGAATTGTGGAATGCTCAAAATGGGCCAAAATTAGAATTCGCCTAAACCTATTCCAATTTCTTATTTTGGAACCAAACAGGTTATTGAAAATTTTAGGAATTCGGGAATGCCAATTCCTGGTCAATTCCGCGAAACAAACGGGCCCTAAGGGTGCGGCCCTGTGGTGTTGACCGTTTTAAGGAAATCCCCTTTTTCATATATATATATATATTACTATATATATATATATATATATGTGTGTGTGTGTGTGTGTGGTTTTAATTGTTATTTGTTAATAATTATTATTTATTAAATATACATTATTATATTTCAATATATATTATAATACATTTAAATATTATTTGTTATATTATGATCTTTAGTTAATGAATATTATTTATTGTATATACATTATGATATATATATCTTTCAATTTTATAATATATTAATTATTATTCGTTATATTATGAAAACATTATTTTATTCATTTTCCAACATATATTGTCATGTGTTATATTTATAATGATGATTAATTATCATTAACACATATATTAATAATATATTGTTATTTCCAATACTTTAACAATTGTCTTTAAACTATTATCATAATTTACATAATCATTTGGTAAAGAGTTAGAAAATACATTACTCGAGGAACATCACAATTATATATATATATATATCACAATTTGATCTGTTCTTATAATATTAATGTCTTCTTCATTTTTATCGGATCGAATCTATAAACATCAACAAGAAGGATGGCAAGTAGTAAAAGGGAAAAAGACAAGAAGGCAAAGAAAATGGGAGACTTTGATATGATTTTACGCTCACACTCAAAAAATGGAGCTATTACTAACTGTTAGTTCGGATCTGTTAATAGGTCCTCTTTGGCAGCTTTTTCTCTTTGGGGAGGTGGTTCCCTTTTGTAACCACCACTGGTTCAGGCCAGGTCCAATACCCGGTTTACTTTTAAATAAAGTCTGACTTTATTACCGATAAAAAAAAACTGTTGACTACAATTGATGGAAACTATTGATCTCACACGGAAAAATCTATGCTATTATGTAGATAGCAAATTCTGTACCTTTAACATCCAACATGATAAGACGTTCAACATAGTGGTGGTGTTGCATGAGATGCATAAACAGGTTGAAGCTGTGAGTAAAAACATGTTCTCTCCCCTAAAAGGAACGAGAAAGTCATTTCCCACTGTTGTAGCTGTTGTAGGATGTAATGTTTACTCTTCAAACTTAAACAATGTCTACACACCAGGTTGCTATTAATAAAATAACATCCACAACTTGGGGGGATAGAATATGCTTTAAAACTAATAGCAGAAGAAATCAGTAGGAAAATGAGACTTCTAGAAAAGACAAAAAAAAAAATTAAGCATTAAGATTAGTTGCAGGATATGCCCAGCGCTTTGAAGAAAATAATTTAAAGTAACAATTACATGAAGCTATGGGCAATATACTTGGCATATAGAATACGTGATTTCAGCAAGGATTAAATACTATTAGTAGTTACAAATTTTAAGGGTCATGTAAATAGTTGTGACCGTGAGAGAAAATAAGTATTTCGGAGAGACCAAACAAGGATGTGAAGACTATTTGTGATTTGATTTCTACATTTGTGAATTTAGAGCTGGATCTTGCTAGTTTGTGAGCTTTTATACCTATACATGGCGAGTGATAGAGCCAATAGGTATCAACTAAGGGAATTTAGAAAACTGAATGTCAATTGTCCAAGAAAAGATAAACAGATACTCTTTTAGAATATGAGGCATAAGAAGTAAATATTGAAAGAGAAAAGGACTTTGGAAGATCTTGAATATAAGTTTGACTTTATGCTAGATATGATGGGGCAGATGTTACGTATGATGCATAACAACCAGAGAATACAAAACAATGCAGTAAATTGTACTGTCCCCTGTAAATGCAATTCGAACCTATAATCAGATCTAGATATAAGTAAATAAATAAATTAAAATTGACTGTGATCTTATACCTTTATCAAGTCTGAACAGCAAATATAATAATTATGCAGAAACCAGTCGATGCATCTTCACAGATAAATTACTGTGTGTACATTCTGATTTCAATGTCATTGGTATATGTATGAGGTTGGGAAAATATGAGAGGCCACGTCTATTATGATAGACATGACTCCTCAAGGAGTCACGCCTATCATAGGCGTGGCTCTTCATACCTATGATTACGCCCATACCCGACTCATTTACGTAACACACGATAACATACGGTGGCTAAAACATATCATAACCGATAATACATAATTGGTGATTACGTTTAATATATGAAACGTTAACTATAATATATGAAACGTTAATATATATAAAATGTTAATATGAATCGACAGCTAGTGTAGTCGATAGTTAATGTTGTTAAGTTTGAGGATCGCTGAAAATGTAATAGCACTGCCTAGATTGTATATGGTATGTGTTTTCCAAATGCAACAATCTATCTTTCTTTTATATTGGGAAAGAGGCTAGGAGAGACATGTCCCTTCATGGGACATGTGAAGGGACATGTCTATTCAATATAATTTAATTAATCTTATAATGTTTCATCAATCAATTATTAATTTAGAATAATAGATTTAATATTGAATATTAAATCTCATATAATTAATAATAATATAATATATATTATTATTAATCAACTTATATTATATGTAATCTAAATGATCATATGAGTGAGGCTACAAACATTAACACTCCCTCTTAGCTAGGGAGGATGATCAAACAAAATGTGTAGTGGTCTCATGTGTCAACACTTATGACCCTCACCATAGCTACACAAAACATCAACACTCCCTCTTAGCTAGAGAAAATAAAATCCATCAAGATGCAAGTCATAATAAATCCATCAATTTTGAAAGAGGAGAAATCACCTCACTGTGATATCAGGAGATATGGTATATGCAGGAATATCAAGTCACATGATATCACCATAGCTCACAAATATCCATGGTATATGCAACGACATCACATCTCATGATGTCTGCCACATGGATACTAAGTTTACGTAGAGACGTGTCACGTAGTAACATGTCTCATACGGTCCAATCAATATGTAATACTAAGTTCAGGATCCTAATATGATCCATATGGATGCTAAGAAATCAGATATCACATAACTCGTGATATGAAGTATCACCTAACTCGTGATACAGAGTATCACATATCACATAACGCGTGATATGAAGTATCACCTAACATGTGATACCAAGTTTCACATATAACCTAACACGTGATATGAGGAATCACCTAACACGTGATACCAAGTTTCACATATCACCAAACACGTGATATGAGGAATCACCTAACACGTGATACCAAGTTTTACATATACCTAACACGTGATACCAAGTTTTACATATCACCTAACACATGATATAAGGAATCACCTAACACGTGATACCAAGTTTTACATGTCACCTAACACATGATATGAGGAATCACCTAACACGTGATACCCAATTTACATATCACCTAACTCGTGATATGAAGGATATAATATGATTGAGAATATTACATTCTCCTTATATACCCCTATTATGGTATGTGCACTAACATTACATCACATAATATCTACCATAATGAATCATGGCACATCCATGAATCAAGATGATACCAAGTCAGCATGATATCAACATTACAAGATCATCACCTTATAATGTTAAATACAAGTGTTCATTAACCAAAAAGTCATCACCTTTTAGAAATGTACACAGGATGGTGGGCCCATAAAGTCATGGAGTCACACACATGACATCCACCTTGACTCGTCTCAGAGGGTGGATCCACCATGGCCCATCCCAGAGGGTGGAAACAAGGGCTTTCACCTAGACTTCTCTCTCAAAGAGAAGAATGCAATAACATACAAAATAATGGATCACAGATGTTGAAACTCCTTTTCATCTAAGGATTCATTCTCTAATATACCACGTTTATCTTGAAAGTACACAACCTTCTCTTAGCAAGAAACTTGGTGAGAATATCATCCATTTGTTCTGTAGTGATAAGGTACCTTGAATAGCATACTTATGTACTATATCTCTTATATAGTTTGCATCACTCTTGGTGAACCCCAAGTCATCTAGGAATATCATGACATAGGAGTTAGCATAAAGGCATTTCAGCCATAGTCCTACCATAGTCCTCTGATTGTAAAAAGCGTCTCCATTGTTGACTCTCTCTTAACCAATATGACCAAATTCCTTGGAGATCAGAATGAATTAGATCCTCTAGATGCTCCCTTTAATTTTGAGGTCTTGCAACAACCTTCTGATCTCCTTGTCCAAGGTTGCTTTTAGATGAACTATCTGACTCCCTCTAAATCTAATATCAACCTTCTGCGAGCAAGTCATGTCTTTGTTCTTTAGTCTGCATTAAGCTCTTTTCTTGAATTCCCTTTGATCCAATAACTTATCTATCTATCTAGGAATATCATGACCTAGATATCAGCATAAAAGCCTTCTAGCCCACATATATGGAACTACATCATTTGAATTGCAATCCTTTGGCTTTTTATAGTTTCTTGGTCACTAGGGAAACTATCTCGATATGGTCTGCCCTTCTAAATCATAATGATTAAGATCGTTGAAAAACAATTTTGGGATATCCTCTAGTAGCTCCCTCTGTTACGGAACCATACATGGCCCCAATCATGAAAATATCTTGCTTCAAGAGACTCTCATCATCTGGTACATGATCATGTTGAAATTTTGATCATAACATTATCCACAAGAGAAATTTCCCATACACAAGTGCACTTGTCTGATTCCAACATGAGTGAATGTAATAAACTGCTTGGAAACACCAGACCCCAGGCTTGGAAACACCAGACATTCATGATAATGTGGCTCCCTTCTGAAGTAGATATCAATCTTCTGAGCTCCTCATCCAAAGTTACCTCTGAAGTGTCAGACTCCCTCTGAATCTGATATCAATTTTCTTTTCTTGCAAGAGCATCCCCGAAAAAGATCAAGGCAAATATCTCTTATAGTACGTATAGAAATATAGATGAGAGAGAGAGTACAATGAGTAGATAAATGTTATATTCAAGGATAATAGATGCTTATCTGCACATCAACATCCTTGACACAAGTTGCTCCAATGAATGTCCATATACATCAAATCAGAAAACACCTTCTCAGATTATTTGAGAGACATCTCCCCTTTGAATCATCTCCCCACTAAGGATGGTTCAAATGGGAATGTAACATTGGTTATTATTCCCCCCAACAATGTACGATTCCCACTCTTATATCATTGAACAATTCTTATGTCTTCTTGTAAAATGACTTGATTTCTCCAAGAGAGGTGACACTCTATAATTAATACTTTGTTTATAGAAAGAGACACCCTTCCTTGAATATGTTCTTCTTTGTTAATGCTTGACCACGATCGTAACAAATTAATATATCTCTTTAATGAAAGCCGCTTTCGGAATTTCACATAGATCCGTACACAGTCCTTCATAGCGTTTGAACCCTACACTGTCTCTCCAATTGCTCCGGTGAGATTCTTCAAAATTTGTTTTTCACCAACATATCTAAAATTCAAAAAAATCCAACGGTGGATTTGTGAGATATGGTCCCTGTATTGAGACTGTATTTTTTGAGACAGTCACACATTCACCATCAACAAACTACTCCTTTACATTTGCAGTTTGGCTCTGATACCATGTTAAGTTTTAGGATCACTGAAAATGTAATAGCATTGCCTAGATTGTATATGGTATGTGTTTTCCAAATGCAACAATCTATCTTTCTTTTATATTGGGAAAGAGGCTAGGAGAGAGATGTCCCTATATAATTTAATTAATCTTATAATGTTTCATCAATCAATTATTAATTTAGAATAATAGATTTAATATTGAATATTAAATCCCATATAATTAATAATAATATAATATTTATTATTAATAATCAACTTATATTATATGTATTCTAAATGATCATATGAGTGAGGCTACAAACATTAACAAATGTAATTTATTCGATCAGAATATTTATAATATAATCATGATAATCATTATCATTATTATATTATAACAATAATAGTAATGATAATCATATCATTATTATATTATAACAATAATAATAATGATTACAATAAATATATATAATAGATATCAATAATAATAAATATCAATATATATATTATAACTATTAATATCTATTATTATATATATATATATATATCTCACAATTTATCTATTATTGTAATATCAATATTTTATGTGATCGATGCTACAAATATCAACACTCCCTCTTAGCTAGGGAAGATAAAATCATATATATCACATTTCTCATGATAAGAAGTCTCACATATCTCGTGAAGACAAGCATCACATAACACATGATGACGAGCATCACATACCTCGTGAGGTGTCACATAACTTGTGGCACTAAGTATATCACATAACTCGTGATAAGAAGTCTCACATATCTTGTGAAGACAAACATCACATAACACGTGATGATAAGTATCACATAACTCGTGATACTTAAAGGATGATATGCTTGAGAATATCACATTCTCCTTGTATGTCCTAGCTATGGTATGTGCACTGACATTACGTCACATAATGTCTACCATAACACATCCATTAATGATATCAAGTCAGCATCATATCAATATTACAAGATCGTCACCTTATAATATTTGAATACAAGTGTTCATTTCCAAAAAATCGTCACCTTTTAGAGATGAACACAGGGGGTAGGGCTCATAAAGTCATATCAACACATATGACAAAAGAAGTTTACACATTAAACATCTTATATATTTATGTATATCAATAAAGATTACAATGCAAATTACAATTCAATCATACCAAGACCTTTCCTGAAGTGTTCAACTTTCACTCTGGCAAGTGGCTTGGTGAGTATATTTGTTGTCTGATCTCCTTTACTAATATATTCTTTTTGAATCACATTCCTATCCACCATGTCTCACATAATGATAAGGAATCTCTATACGCTTGGATCTATCGTGAAATACCGGATTCACAGAAAGTTTTATGCAACTCTGATTATCACAATGGATGACTGTAGGTCTCAGGGGCTTACCAAATAATCCCACAAGCAGTTTCCTGAGCCATACTGCTTCTCTTGCTGCTATAGAGGCTGCAATGTATTTGGCCTCTGTAAAACTTTGAGCCATTGAAGACCGTTTCCTGCACATCCAAGATATCATGGCGGATCCCAAACTGAAGCAGCAGCCTGAGGTGCTTTCTCTATCAGTTACACTTCCAGCCCAATCAAAATTTGTGAATCCATGTAGGTTCAAGTCAACTTTCTTATATTTGAGTCCATAATTTAGAGTACCTTGAAGGGATCTCATAATATGTTTCACAACCATAAGATGTATCTCCTTAGGCTCACACATAAACTGACTCAAGGCATTTACTGTATAACAGATATCCGGTCTGGTATTAACCAAGTACATCAAAGATCCAATTATCTGTCTGTAGAGGGTAGGATCTACAAACGGAGAATTTGCTGATGCCTCCTTTAGTTTATGAAGGTTTGTTTCCATGGGAGAAGACATGGGTCTGCAATTTATCATACCAAATCTCTTCAATATGTCCAAGGTGTACTTTCCTTGATTAAGCACAACGCTGTCTGAGTTCTGCCAATTTTCCAATCCAAGGAAGTAATGTAGAAGGCCCAAATCCTTCATTTCAAACTCTTTAGCAAGGTCCTTTTTACATTGATCAATAAGGTGATCTTCTCCTATAATTAATAGACCATCAACATACAAGATTAATATTAACATATCACCTTTGATTTGCTTGAAGTATAGATTTGGATATGCATAATTTTTAGAAAATCCCAACTCCATGAGATAGCTATCGATTCTCTCATACCATGCCCTTGGGGCTTGTTTAAGTCCATAGAGAGCTTTCTTCAATATGCACACATGAGATTCTGTAGTGTGAATCTCAAATCCTTCTGGTTGATCTAAGTAGACTTCTTCCTCTATTTTCCCATTTAGAAATGCAGTCTTTACATCCATTTGATGAACTTTCCATCCTTTGGCTGCTGTGATGGCTAGAACTGCTCTAACTGAGGTATATCTAGTAACAGGTGCAAATGTTTCCTCATAATCAATTCCTTCTTTCTATGAGAAGCCTTTGGCAACAAATCTGGCTTTATGTTTCTCTATAGTGCCATCTGCAGCATACTTGATTTTGAATAGCCACTTGGATGAAACAATAGATTTTCCTTTGGCCTTGGAACAACTTCCCAAACATCATTGTTAAGATGGACTGGTATTCTTCTGTCATGGCATCCTTCCGTACTTGGTGTTTGAGGGCTTCTGATGCATTAGAAGGTTCACATTTAGAGAGATCATTCATTAAAGCCACATAGCTAGAAAATCTTCAGGGTCTTTTACTTTCTCTAAATGTCCCTAAAGGAGCAAATTATTAGAAAAACTCGAGTTTCAAAACCATAACAAATTTAATTGAAAAATGATTAAATTTTTTTATAGTTGACGGGAACAAAATTCGTGACAACATATTTAAAAATCAGTAAAGTTATATAGATGAATTTAATCTGATTTTTTTTACGAATTTTTATTGTTACGGGACTTAATCCAAATTTTATGGTCGTCGAACTCGAATTCGAATTCGAACCTTGTGACTTAGGCTGCACGTGACACACCATTGGTAGGGCATCAAAGTTATTGTAAGATCTACTTCATCCAAATTTTATGGTTGTCGAACTCGACTTCGAATTTGAACCTTGTGATTTAGGCTGCACGTGACACACCATTGGTAGGGCATCAAGGTTACTGTAAGATATACTAACAAATTAAGGAGAGACTTTCATGGAAGGGTCTCAAGGAAAATGTTCCTAGGTGCATCTAAGAAAGCCTTACCTTTGATAGAACATGTTTTTCGTACAGGGTTATTGCAGCCTTTACTGATTCCAAAACTAAAATGGGAAATAATCTTAATGGATTATAACACTACTTAAGGCTCAAAGTAAAGACTATATATGTTGTGGTTGATAGGCTTTCTAAATAAGATCATTTCTCTGACATATCTATAGAGTTTAAGGCACTTCAAGCGACTGATTTATTTTTCAGAGATGGTGGTGTAAATGAGGTTTTTTTACCTAATTAGTTCATTACCTAGGTCCTTTTCACACTAGTTACTTAGGTTTACTTAGGGTATACAGTATATTTTTCACTTTATGTTTCATGCCATAAAATTAAGATGCATGCCATAATCTTATATAATCCTATGTCTTACTGTCGTCTATATAACCGAGGGGTTCTCTTTGAAATCTTAATTTATTATCATTGTATATTTGTATCGTTTTCATAGAGTAGAATTGTTCTCTCATATTTGGAAAGAATTGGTTTGTTGTGAAAGAATTGGATTTGTGGCTGTCTTCTGTTGCTAGATTTTTCTTATACCAGAGACTAATGGCTTCTAAAGGAAATCTTGTGAATTTTTCTTATACCAGAGACGAAAAATGTCGTGGAAATTCCTTCTTTCACCTCATCAAATTTGCATCAGAAAATTTTAACCTCTTAAGGGCTAGTGATTGGTCACATGGTGGTAGTGTAGGTAACTGAGAATAGAGCAAGGGCTGCTATATGCATGGCTAGTTGTCTGCCAGTTGTTAGCCCACTGCAGCCTTAGAGGATGGTGGTTTGATTCAATGCAACTCTTGCATGATGTTTTTGCTTGCATGTGCATGTGTTTGGATGTCAAGTAAGTGACTGTTTAATTTGTCCATATGATTTGTACAGCTCAAGTTGTAGAATTTCCAAATTCTTTGGGTTGTTTACTGACACATGTTTGAGCATCATTGACCTAATATTTGCCAATTTATTCATGTTTTCCTGGTCAGCTTTTTTAGATCATCAGTCCATTCAGCATCCCAATTAGTGCATATACAGTTGGATCAGTCTAGTTAGCATATCTAGAAAATCACACAGAAGCACCCATTATAGGGAAAACCAGTATGCTACAACCCTATGCAGACCTATACAGACCGAATGCATTTATGATGCTTAAGTGAAAAGCATTTGGACTCTTCCTTCACTCCTGTCAAATAGGAAAATAATCATGATCATCTAAGAGCTTGAGTAGCACTTCTGTGGGCATTCTCACTTTTTTAAGATCTCTGATATGTCTCTGTCTCAACTATTTTTCCACATTTTTATGGGCGTATGGTGTTACTCAATGCTTTTCAGCTGTCCTACCAATGATAAGATGAAAGAAAAGCACAGAGCAAGCCATGGACAACCATGCCAAACAGGTGATTATATGGCAAACTAAGCTTGGTAATGGTTAATTGGTCTGGAGGAAGGATAGGTCCACTTCCTACATCTAAGGACTTATATAAACTCTCTCTTATAATGTTGAGTCCCTTGTATCATACACATTGCACCATATTTGCACCAATATGGAAGGATAATACCTAAAAGAACATTTTTAAATATTCAAGGCTATAGTAGAAGAGTGTAGTGTTGAGGTTGACATGATTTTGCTCACTATAGTAGAAGAGTGTAGTGTTGAGGTTGACATGATTTTGCTCGTAATAGTCCGATTAAACATGATGCACTACAATAGTTCATCATACCTTAGTGTCCTATTCCCTGCTGTTTTGTATAGTGAGCTTGATTCAATACTATATATACCTGTGATAGGGTTCTTATGGTCATATTTAAATTCCTAAAAATTTTGTTCTCATATTATTGGATTAAAGAGGTACATTGAAATGCTCATCCAAAATAACCAAAGGAAATCCCAATTTCAGTGCAACGCTTTTTTTTTGGGAAGACAAAGATTTAATTATGTTCAACTTTAACATGTGTGGACAATGACAACAGCCACTCCCAGACATAAAACAATTAGCACACCACGAGTTCCGCACGGGTTCTGTTTGTGTGGCTCACCTCTGCGTCTAAGCTCTCTAGGGATCCAACATTACGTGATTAGTTCAAGCTTGCACAATACTTTTAATTAATTAATTACCCACAATAATTCCACTCTATGGTTTCTTACTTAGCTTCCTGGGTAAGCATTAAAACGCCCCGCAAAGCTAACATCATAGCTCTATGTTAGCCTTAGGTGTACCCACAATGATCCGTTCCTTCCTGCAAGAGATTAGCACAATATCAGAAACACAGGAAATATATGCTGTAGATGAGAACACAAGAATTATATTTTGTTGAAATGACAGGCTCACATTACAATATATTGCTGGCCTCTTCAATGGGTCAACCTCCTGGAGTATGCTCAATTATATATAATTCATGGATTATCCATTTTACTATCAAACCTTTATTCATATCAAGTTTAGTCAAGCGACCTGTAACTGACCACATAGCGTACTTGACTTGATTTTTAAATCAACAATGATAATCTCTTTGTAATCCAAAGTTCAAACATGTTCGATAACTTGTACTCTCTTATGATCAGAATACTTCATTCATAGTTTTTGAAGTGTTTTTATACAAAATTAGGACATATTACTGATCTTCACTTATCTTTTAATAAATCCTAATTATATGTGATTTTTTTACAAGCACTTTACAAATTACTATAAATTATAATAGATTTAAATAATGCTATTATTAAAATCTATTCAATAATGCCCCCCTAATAAATTTTACACACTACGTAAATTATGTTGTAAAATTTTCCAATCATTCTTCCCCTCATTACAATTTAGTACAAAGGAGAGGACGTACTTTATTATTATATGTCAACCACAACATGCTCAATAACTATGCGAGAAAAGTAAATAAAAGGAACATGTGATGTGCACAGAGAATCAACGTAAGATGCAGATCATCATACAGTCATACTATTGAAATTGAAGCGACTGTGCAGATTGTGCCATGTAGAATCAACCTCTTTCACTCAAATCATTGCCTTCTATATCAACTGCAGCCAGAGTGCCTGGTTTCAACTGGAATGTCTTATTATTATGACTCTTAAGATGATCAAATGGATTACCGGCCCCAGAAGGTTTTACAAGGGAATTCAGGGAATTTTGTAATTTAGCATATTAGAGGGCCTTGCCTTCTAATTTTGTTTATCTCTTGCTTTACCAAATTCAAGCGATTTAAGGTGTATTGGGTTTGTTATGCTATTTCCCATTCCAAACCGCATTTATTGCTCGATTGCCACTTGTTTTCTTCTAGTTTCATTCTTTGGGTATCATGGCTATGATCATAGATTTTGGAAGCAAAAGAGGAAGTGTCAAGATTTGAGGAGCCGCAGCAAATTCAGATCCTGTTTCTTTTTCCTTCATTATTCAATTTTCCATAAACCAGAAATAATCAAAGAAGTTATAACTATAAATTCCCTTCAGGACTTTTTCTAGGAGGTATACAGATACTTTATACAGTTTATCTGGGCATTGAAGTTTTGACCATTCTTCAATTTTTTTCCTGTGTCTGATTCTAAATTTCACTTTGATAGCACTTGATTTTAAACAATTTGTTTTCTTAAGTTTTTAAGTTTTACAATATTGGATGTATGGGTGTGAAACTCAATGTTGGTCCCATGAACGTGAACCAAGGCTATCAAAAAAGCCAGAAGTTTGTGTGGCAGAGCTTTTTGATGATTATTCAGTTGTATGGTTCCCTTCAGCAGTTTCAGCTTTCATCTAATCATTCATCTTTTAACATTTCATTTCAGGTTGATCTAATAGGTGTCAATTGCTACTCATCTAAGGACTTGTGGACATGGAAGAATGAGGGGATTGTTCTAACATCAGTAAAGTACAATACAACACATGATCTTCATGAAAGCAATGTGCTTGAAAGGCCTAAGGTGATCTATAATAATCACACTAAAACCTATGTAATGTTAATGCACATTGACAATGTCAACTACACGAAAGCTTCTGTTGGTGTGGCAGTTAGTAGCACTCCTACTGGGCCATTCCAATATCTCGGCAGCAAACGGCCACATGGTTTTGATAGCCGAGATATGACAGTTTTCAAAGACGATGATGGTAAAGCTTATATTATTTACTCTTCAGCTGACAATAGTGAGCTGCATATAGGAATCTTGACTGAAGATTACACAGATGTAGGAAGAATCATGCGAAGAGCTTTGGTGGGTCAGCACAGAGAAGCTCCTGCTGTCTTTAAACATGAGGGGCTATATTATATGGTTACTTCTGGTTGCACAGGTTGGGCGCCAAATGAAGCTTTAGCACATGCTGCAGAGTCCATGCTAGGACCCTGGGAAACTCTGGGAAAGCCCTGCGTTGGTGGTAATCCAGAGTTGCGGGCAACAACATTTTTTGCCCAAGGGACATTTGTTCTCCCACTACCGGGGCTTCCTGATACATTTATATTTATGGCAGATCGATGGAATCCAACTGATCTGAGGAATTCACGCTATGTTTGGTTACCTCTTATTGTGGATGGGCTCCCAGATGAACCCCTAGAATATGAATTTGGGTTTCCAGTTTGGTCGAGAGTGTCTATTTATTGGCATAAACGATGGAAGCTTCCAGAAGAATGGAATTTGCCACGTCCAAATAAAGTTGGTTAATGATGGGGCAATTGGTGCAAGTTGTAACTATTTGTGTTTACTGTAGTTTTGGTTGAATAGAAATTCCATTATGTTGATTGTAAGGATTATCACTTGTTCCATTTTGGCAATCACCATTTTACATCTCTTAAGCTCAGGGGTTCTCTTACATATAGTTGTAGTTTGTGAGAAGAGACGGTTTATATTAATGGATTTTGCTCAATGCCAAGTGATTTACAATTGGAAGACCTTAAAAGGTGTTTTACATATTCTTAATTTATCTCTGTTATTATTTTGTATCTCTTCTTTTACCAAGCAAGTTCCATGCTTGTTGATTCATCAATAGATTCTGAAATGATTCTTCAGGCTTGTGCCCACTAGAAGTGAAGGGATCCTCCTTTTAAAGAAGATATTAGTATGACAGGGTCTTACATGACAAACACTAGCCGAGTGGCACAGTTTATGTATGGTCTGTTGTCCCTGATGCACCTCACACGAGATGATCTTAAAGCTCTCCAAACCTATTGCAAAAAAGCTCTCTATGATTGAAAAATGCTAGAAACTTCTTTCCTATCCAGGCACTCTTCTTTTATTGCCATGTTCAGCACCATTCTACTCAAGGGACTTATATAGGACCTTGACCAGAAGGCCATGTTCTCTTTGAACAGTCTGATCGAACCCATCCTACTTTTGGAGCAGCCATGGGGTTTGAAATACCAAAAATTGTCAAAGAACTTGAAGGCATGTTGTGTATTTGTAAATTGTGATGTATCACTATCTAGATTTCCTTCTACTCTTCCATCGTGTTGAAATTCACCAAGTGACATTTGCGATTTTTTCTGTGCATATCTTGCTCAGTTAGCTTCATTCTGGTTTTTCCTTTTCTCTTCTCTTTCTGCATCCATCATTTCTTCTCTTTTTCTTTTCCTATATGCTTTTTGATAATCTCTTTTTTTCTGTTTTCTTTGTTCATCTGAATCAAAAGTTTTCTTTTGCCGCCCCATACTTCAACTGATACGACAAATAAGGTTGTATTATTATTGAACAGATAAATTTGAAAAATGAACTCATCTTTAAATAGAGTAAACCATTTCCACATTGAAAACAAGCTATACTAAAATCCATTAAGCCTAAGTTTTGTCATTAAATGCATTCCAGATGTAATCAGTTAATTTTTAGGTACTTGTGTCTATATTATTTTCTATTTACAAACAACATAACATATGTAGTCGAACACAAATCAAATTACATTCAAGTATATTGAAAAATGCACAAACAAAGATATTTTCACATTAAAACATATACAAATTTACATATGTTTTACATTACTTTTACAAAAGTAACAAACACTTTACATTAGGCGCATTTGTATTTAGATATAGATTTGTACTTATGTGAAATAACAAAGATACTTTCTCATGAAAACATATACAAATTTACATCTATTTTACATTTCTTTTAGAAAAGTAACAAATGTCTTACAATATGTGCATTTGAATTTACATATAGATTTTGTACTTCTTATATCCAACATTTATGCACTTGAACTATGTGTATATATATAGATGCACAATATTTACAAACATTGGAAACTAATTGAGGGAGACTCAATGATGACCTATAATATAATCACCTCTAGAAAGACTTCCTCATGGAAACTAAGATACATAATGAATTTAGTCCTTAAAATATTAACATCTTTTCAATCCCTGGAGCTTAAACACTGTTTTAGAGAGGCAAATATGGTTGCTGATTTTTTGGCAAATAAGGCGTTTGAAGACCCATTCTCGCTTTAGGAAGTGGATATGAATTCTTTGTCACATTTGGTATAATCTTGATATTGCTATTTGAAACTAACTTACCATGTCGACTTATAATATTCTTAACTGTTCTTGTGTGTTTCAGATTATATTCCTGCTTCATGGATTTCAGTTTTTCTATACCAGTGGTACTAATATGGATTTTAGCCAAAGGTAGAGTTTGGTGTGCAATCCCTTTTAGATTCTTGCACTATGTATGGAGGATCAACTATTTACGTTCAGTAGGTGGATGAGAGACAACTTTCCTCAGCAACGACATCTGCATCCCTTGGGTCCCCTTCTTCTTATCCCCCCTTTCTCTCCGATGTGAGGATATGGAGGTGCCTTCTCTGCTTCTGACTGCGTACAACTACCTGGAGAGTTTGTGGAAGGACTTCCTCTAGTGTATTTGGAAATGTTGGGTCTTAGGACAATTTATTTGGAATGCCCATAGGGCTGTGGGTCCTTGATTTTCTATTTTTGGGTTCTGGGCGGGGAGATATTTTTCTGTAACATTGTGGGACAATAATTGGTTTGGTTTTAACTTTGAATTCTTCTATGGTCCTTGTGCCTTATTTTTTATGTTTTGGAGCAAGATCGGAGGTTTTCTTTGCCTGGTTCTTTCCTAAAAAATTAATAAAAATAATTTCAACTTCTTCTACTGTAGCAATCTCAAGTTCTATGTTTTCTATGTAAAGTTTTGTTCCCTACAATAGAGATCTGTTACTGTAAGAAAAAAATGGATTAAAATTAATAGAAAATAGAAATTGTTTGAAACAAACCATTCATTTTCCTCTTTGATTACATAAAATTTTTTTGTTCACCAACATACTTATAAGGGGAAAAAATATAATAGAAAACCGATGAAATAAATCATATATAGATATAACTAGAATGATGTACAAAACATACGAGCGTAATTAAATTTAATTATAATTAGGACAATTTAAATTTTGATAAATAAAATTAGTTTGTATATATAAATAATTAATTAATTTTAATATTAATTTGTACATACTTATTCATTACAAAATACTATTTATTGATTATTATGATTTTTTCCTTGTTGAAAGTAGATGCATATATATTTTAAAAAGTAACTTAGTCGACCTATATAAACAACTTCTTTATTATTTTTTATTTTATAAGCTTAATACTTTCATTTACTAAATGCTATTACCATAAACTCCTTTTTTTAAAGAAAAATAATTAATATTACTTTGATTTTTAATGTATTCCTATTTTTTAAAGAATCAAGTAAAAAGACAGTTTTTTACAAAATTTATAAATTCAAAGCATCTTTGCAAAGGTGTGCATTTTTATTGTAAACCCAATATTTATCTATTTTTAATTTAACATTATATTTTATTTGTATCACATATATTGCTGCCTAAAATTTATTTGTCTCACTATATTTATTAGATAGATTATTTTCTACATAATCTATATTATTAAAAATAAATATAATTTTTTCGTATCTTTAATATATATTAAAATTTGAAAAAAAAATCAAATCATCTCATACAGAGAAGAAAAGTCGGTTTGTTGGCTGGAATTGACCTGGAATTGGAATTGGCCTATACCAATTCATCAATTCCTGTTTTCCAATTCCAGGTCAATTCCAACAAAGAAACGGACCACGAATGTGGAATGTGAAGACCAACAACCAGTGTTCCAACCGAAATGAAGAGGACGAATGAATATGTAGGGCCTTCTTTGTTTCCTTCTTTGTTTCCATAATGAGCGCACTATACACCCCACATTTCAAACATTTTCCCTAACCCGTTTGTTTGCAGGAATTGGAATTGAGTGAAAACCTTATTATCACAAAACCAGGTTTTGAAATTCTGGTTTTGCATCTTGGGGAATTGGAATTTGACTCAAAACCTTATTATATCAAAACCAGGGTATGATTTCTAATTCCATCTATTAGTAGGAAGATGATGCCACTCATTTTGGTGTCTAAACCTGGTTTTACTTGACAAATCCAGAATTGCAATTTAGAGAAACAAACAGCGGATTTGCAAAAACGAGAAGTGTCACTCCCAAAACCGGGAAGTGTCACTTCCAATTCCTGCAAACAAACGGGGCCTAAGTTTACACTTCAGAGATTTACAACATTCAGGTTTGTGTTTTGTTGAGAGTATTTAGTCAAATTATGATTTTAACCCTAAATATGCATGACATAATTTAGGATTATTTCAATAGACTTATTTTCAGATAACCCTAAATATGCATGACATAATTTAGGATTATTTCAATAGACTTATTTTCAGATAATTTAAGAAGAATCAACAGAGTATTCATTTTTCGTTTTCGACAATGTAGGTTATAATAATTCATGGAAGAGCCTATTAGATAATGAAATTGTTTGCCAAAAAATGATTGCCCTTCCACAACCAAACGAATCAAGGAGCGTATGCTCAAGTTCAGTCCACGGATCCTTTACCAAATGAAACAATATTAGCTTGGACTGTATGCTTTTTACTGTTGGTATGATAAACTTGCCCACGGATTTCATCAAAAATTTGATGGGAGGACCAATTTTTTTTTTAAATCAGATATTTATTTTAGACTTTTGTTGTTGGGTAGATTAGTTGATATTTTTTCATTATTGAATTTGAAAGTTTTTTTTTGATTTGTTTGTGTTAATAATGTTCTATTAAATTTTTATGGATTCTAAATGTGTAGTTAAATCAATAATAGGAATTCTAAAAATTTAATGTCTTTAATCTTTTTCATTAATGTGTGTCATAGGAATAGTTCTATAAAATCAAATTGATAATTTTTAGAAATATAAAAAAATTTGAAGGTATAGATAACCCAATCTTTCAAACAGTTATAATATGAACTATTTTTATGAGAAGAATAATACTTGTAGAATTTTTCCATCCATTCAACAAAAAGAGATTATAATTTTTATGTTTGAGTGAAGTTCAATAACTTTTTACAAATCTGTATTATCGTCATCCCCTGCTCTAGCTGGGCCCGTTTCGTCGTTGGCAGCTGGGGATGATGGCCCCCGAACTGTTCTTCCGGTGCGGGGGCTCCTCTCAACGAAAATCTGCTGCCTCTAAGCTGTCTTCGGCTTCTGGAGATAGAGATGTTGCCCCCTTCCGTGTCCGTATCTCTAACTCTCTAATCATCCCTCTGGATGAAGAGGTTGTGAAAGACATTGAAGATGCATCCTCAGTTTTTGAGGAACATGGTCTTATTTGCAGATTTAAGGGCATTTGGCCAAGTCTTTTAGATTTGCATGATTGGATATCTCGCCATTGGGAACCAATCATTTCTGAGACTGTTCACATTTTCCCAATGGCAAGGGGTTTTTTCATTGCCAAGTTCGAGAGGGCTGCTGATAGGAAAGTGATACTATGTGATCATTTTTTTAGTTGGAATGCCCGGAGCATGCTCATGATGAAGCCTTGGCATCCTGACTTTGATGCTTCTGCTGAGTCCTTCTCCAAGGTTCCTACTTGGGTGAGGCTTCCTCACCTCCCTCTTCATTTCTGGGTTATCTCTCTTCTTGAGGCTATGGGTGAGGCTCTAGGGGACTTCTTGATGGTTGATGAGGAATCAGATGATATTCTTCACTCAACTTACACTAGGATCTTGGTTGATTTGGACACTTCCAAGGGTCTTCCGACAAAGATAAAGTTGGAGCATTCTAAAGGGTTATGGATCCAAACCTTGGATTATGAAGGCCTCCCCTTCAGATGCAGGAGATGCTTCAAAACTGGTCACTTAGCGGACCAGTGTGGTTTGGAAAAGGTTAAAAAACCCGCTTCTTGGTGGAAGGGGGCCTCCTCCCAACATTATTCTGTTGTGAAGGATTCTTCTATCAAAAGTTTTTCTCAGGTTGTCTCTTCTTCTCAGGAAATAGATGAGGCCAATGTGCCTCTTGGGACCGCTGCTGGCTCTTCCCTGGGAGATGTTCCCTCTCCTTGTACTAAATCAGATGTTCGTGACTCTGCTGGTAGTGGGGCTTTTTCTCCTCTTATTGGCAACTCCTCGCTGGTTTCTTCTGAAATGGTAGCTACTGAGTCATCTTCCGATGCTGCCTCCTTGGATTCTCCTGGCCCTTTCCTGGGACAACCTCAGGTTTTGGGTGTCCCGAAACTTGATTCAAATTCTTTGCAGGATATGGCAAAGAATGTGGATGATGGGTGGACCTCTGTTAAAGGAAATAAAAAATCAAAATAGAAGCCCTCATTTGATATGTCTCTTCGTTCCCAGAAGGGGAAGAAATAATTTGTTTGGGCTTTCCTTTGCTGACAGATGTCTTGCTGCTTGCTGGAAGCTTTTGGGCTGCTGGAAATAATTGTAGTATTCTTTTTGCAACGTTTTTTATTGTTAGGGTGCTAGATTTCCTTTTCTGGTACCTTCTTTTGTGTCCAGGTTGAGGGAGCCTGTTTTAAAACCCTGGTGGTGGTCTTGTTTTGTTTCATTATAGAGTGCTTCTTTGAATATCTCCTTTGACCTTTTTGTACAGGGTTTCGGGGCCCCTTCAAAACCTGTATTTACCTTAATCAATTTTTTTTTACAAATCTGAAATTTTTTTGACACCTATTAACACAGTTACAATTGTCTAATAATTATGTTAATGAAGAACTTAAAAAATCTTCAACCAACATCTCTACAACTAAACATCCACAAAATCATCACATCAATACACCATTGCCGAGACTTCAATTACCTCTTCTTGAACACTCTGACACTCTCTTGGTTATGGAGAACTGACTTGTGAATGGATAGTTTAATTATTTAGGAGTTTAACACTTTGACACTTTCTTGGTTATGGAGAACTGACTGTGTTGTTTTCAGATTCAATTGTATATATTGCTCAATAAATGGTTTTATGTACTCAATGAGTAAAAATGAATGGTTTTTTTTTATAAAAAAAATCCTATTTTATAATAATTGAAATTAATATTCTCTTAATAATCTATTGTAGGGAACCCAACTCTGAAATTGAACAAACAACTTACAGCCAAGAATTAGTTAATACCCCTCATCCACCAAGCCCTATATCATCCCTTGGATCTAATGTAATGGTTTCATTGAGACTCCTATAGAGAAGCTAATGAAGAAAGTATGTGCACAAATGGCCGAACTAATAATTAAAATAAAAAACATAGCACTCGAGATTACTGCAGTGGAAGATAGTGAAGTGGGCCAAGCAAAAGTGATATCCGAAATTGTCCACAATGGTGCTGTCAAAGCTACAAGTTTCTACCAATTTATACGAGAACTTTACTACAATGAGCAATACAAAATTGTAAGGAAAGCAACGGTGCAGAAACACTTTCCTAACGCCAAAAATGCCAGGGAAATAAGCGACTGTAATTTAAGCCACATAAATATGCAAGTAAATTAAAAACATGCAGAAAACCATACACAGGATACACATATATAACGTGGGAAAACCCTTTCGAGAAAAAACCCACCACTCAAAACCCCGAGCAAACTTTTGTATTACCGTAAAGAATTTACATACAAGACTCAGGATTTCTTACAGGCTCAGATTGCCTTTACAATCTA
>MU224522.1:4617133-4644237 GCA_018584345.1 Thuja plicata | reverse complement strand
GTAATGTCAGATTTATGCAAATTTGGGTTTTCTGCATTTGAAACTCAGTCAATTAAAGTCAATTAGGAGAAGAATTTGCCTAATACAATAGGACTTCGAGGATAAGAAAATGCACCAAAATTGATTAATTATTAGGTGCCAATTTTGGGGTGTTACACCATGTCACTATAGGTTTCTGTAAAGGATCATTAGATTTGGTAATCACATTCCTGAGCTGTCTAGTTTTAATGCCTGGCTAACAATTATGAATATGCCTATCATTTTTGGAGAATGAAATGTTACTGGGCTTTCTACCTGCTGAGATGGTCATGATTTCTTCAATCACGTGATTAATTCTGAATTTCAACCTCTCCAAGTTCTCCCGTTTCTCTAAAAAAATCTGCTTGTTGCATTCTTTCCATATTTCCCACATGCTTATGGACAGACAAACATCCCAGATACCTGCCAAACAAGATTTACTCCGAGGTGAAGGCCAACTAAGAAGGAGATCTCGAATGCCAACAATGAGATTTTGTCCTCCTGATTCATTCCATTCGAAAAGAATTTTCTCATGGATTGTCCAATTTTGCTAATGACTGAGGGGGGAATTTTAAGGCACATCATAGGGAAAATAGGGATAGTTGATATGACTATTTTCAGCATCAGAATTTTTCCAGTAGAGGATAACCGCTTTCCACGCCACCCTACCATTTTGTTTGAGCATAAGGATATAAGGTCATTCCAAAGGTCTACGTTACAGGCACCCCCAAAGAGTGGAATACCCAAATAATTTGCTGGAAGAGAGCCTTTTCTCATTCTAAGCACATTGCAAATATCCCTTTAAAGTTGAGGAGGTGTATTGAAAAAATAAATTTCTGATTTCTGCTAGTTGACACATTGTCCTGAGGCCCGACCATACATATCAATCGTGGATCTCATCAACCTTGCTTCTCGGGTTGATGCTTCACCTGCTAAGAAAGTGTATCGTCTTAAAATGGAAGCACTTCCATGATAAGAATGTTTAGCCCTCCTTAGGGGATGTTTTTGACCACCATCATATTGTCCCCTCATTTCTGCATCATCTCCTGCTTTTGTGCCTATTTAGGACCCTGATTGGGCCTCTCCGGGCACCTTCTATCCCACCTGGCACATTTTCCAGGGGTTTTGACCCCCTGGATCAAGATCAACCTCGACCTTGACCTAGGTCAAGGTTGACCTCGACCTTGACCTAGGTTAGGGTTGACCTTGACCTTGACCTGGGTCCCCCCTTCCAAATCTGGAAGCTTGTCGGCTTTCGGAGGTCATCAAAAATTCATTTTCCCGCTTTCGGGTCGACTGTTTTGGGTTCCGAAGCGGAAAATACTAAATTATATTTAATATAGGTCCTCTTCTAGGGGAATGGGTCTAATTGGAATTTAATTCTTCTATGTCGGCCTCTCTAGAAGATTGTGCCCTAGTTTCATATAAAAGGAAGCCTTTCTCTCTCATTTTCAAAAAGTCTTCTAAGTGCAAAAAAAGGCTCTAACCAAGATTTTGTCAAGAAGAAAAAAGTTCAAGCATCCATTGTTCTACATGTTTCCAATCTTTCAATGTGTTCAAGTATTCCTCTTAAGCATTCAAGTCCTCCATTGAAGGTCAAGGATTCAAGCTTTCAAGCCTTTGAAGGGATTTGGTTCAAGCATTCAAGATTCATCATTCAAACCCTAGATCTAGCCATCATGGTGGTGTGATCTTCCTTCAAGATCCTCTGTGCATCCTCAAACACTCATTCATTCTCTTCAAGGTAGATTCCAAGCATACAATCATGGAGGTTTATGGTTTCTATTGAGTCCAAACTTTCATATTTACATACTTACTACATTTGAATTACAATTGCATATCTATTAAATATCATAGCTTCATTCTTAGATTCAATTCTACTACCTGCTAGCATTCTATAATTTATTGATTTCAAGGTTAATTCCTAAATTGGGGGTTGACTAAGGCAAACCCCTCCCCCCCAACAAACAAATCTCTTTTTCTTGTAGGTACAGGTGCGGGACTATGGATTTGAACTTAGATGTGGATACCCTTTTCAGCGAACTATCGGGATCCACGGATAGATTTTTTGTTGGACCTGTGCAGTTCAGGGTCGAGATTATTGGGTCAAGGTCGACCTTTTTCTCAAGACGGTGTCAGATCAGAAAAATATTTCTGGGTTTTGTTCATCTCTGTGTTTCTGTTTCGGATCATACTTCAGATTTTCCAGAAATAGAGTACAGACCTCAAAAAACAACATTCTTCAAATCTGCTTTAAGGTTGGTACTTCCTCTCATCCTTTTCAATTATTGTTATATATCATATCTCCTTAATCATAAAATAGAATTTAAGATCTTCTTCCTTACTCTCATTTCCAAATGGTTGATTCATTTGTGCATTAATCCTTCTTTTGGGTTAATCAACTTGGATCTTTCATTTGTGCATTTGGGGATAAATGAAGAACATCTTATCTTCCTTCCCCCTATATGCTTAATCACATTACAACACACATACCTAAATTACAATTAAATGTAAAGGTTAAGGAAATACAACACATTCATTCACCTAATAATCACCTAATCAATAATCAATTTTCCCCCTTTACATTTTGGTGAACCCGCGATACACAACTCTTTCTTGTTGGTGTTAGATGCTTTGCCTCTCACATTAGCTCTTGCATACATATTAAGTTTTTTTTTATGCTCTTGCATTTATATATATATATATATACACAACAACAACACTTCTTGCATCTCATTCATTATGAAGATCTTTTGGTGTATGGCTATTTTTCTTATTATGCTTCTTTTAGCATCTCTTTATAGTACTTATGATGTCTACAAGAGTATCATCCATTTAATCATGTTTGTTAACCTTCATATTTCACTTGCTTATGCTATTTTGAGATTAACCAATACTAGTCTTCCTACTTTCAAAACTTTCATTAAAGATTTGTGTAGTGGACTTATTACCCTTTTGGATTATGTGAAGAATTGGGTTGATGATACTTCACCTCCTAGTCTTCTTACTCCTATCATGCCTAATCTAGCTCCTAATCTTCCTAACCCTAATCCTATCAATTCTAATGCAATTCCAAATATTCCTATTCCTATTTCTCCACCTACAGTCCCTAGTTCTTCCCACACTTGTGATGGGGCTCAAGCTAGGATCCATGATAATGATGTTCGAGAATTATTTCATTTACCTTCACCTCCCTATCCAATCCATGATGAAGATAAAGGAAAAAACAAGGAAACCTCTTCTAATCCCATCATTCCACCATACACAAAATTTTCCCATGAACACCATAATCAATCTCCTCCTATTGAAGCTTTGCAAGATAGGTACACTACCAGATATACTATGGTGGATAAACAAGGCTATAAAGGTTTAGGGCTTGGTATCAATGAACAAGGCATTAAAAACCTGATTCATTCATCTCCTAAACAAGATATGCATGGTATAGGTTTCCCACCTCCTCCAATCAAGGTAGTGGATCTTAACCACAATCCTCCTCTTCATGTTCTTTTTCCAACACCTTCTTTAGATCACCCTGATACTCCTCAAGATGTGGCTAAGAAAGTGTATGTCCAATTAATGAATTCCAAGAAAGAAATCTTTAAACCTATTCCGAGAAATGCTCTCTCTAAATATAAATGTCCTCTTCATTATAGTAATAAACATTTACTTGCTGACTGTGTGCATTTCAAGCTATATGTTAGAGAAAGAGCTGCCTTGGGAATTATATCTCATTCCCGTGCAGTATTACAATTTCTTCATAATTTTGATATAGGGCATTCACCTCGTTCTTCTACAAGTTATATTGTATTTCTCCTCTTGTCTATTCACTGGGGGGCAAGAGGTATTTTATTTCAGTCTTCTAGGATCCATTTTTCTCTTAGCATGTTTTTTTTTTTTTGAGTTTAATTGGTTATTCTTTCTATATTTTATCCCTATAAATCTTTATAATCATTCATGATATCTTTTCTAGGACATTTGTTTTGTAAAGATATCTCTTTGCTATAAAATCTCTTGATATAATTTGATATATCACTTTCTTACACACCTGGGGGGCAAGGTATTTTCATTCTTCCTCTATCTAAGGATCTATTTTCCTTAGCATAGTGACATTTGTTTATCATACAATATTATTTCCTTATAAAAATTTATGTTGTTGGCCATGGATACCCTCTTATATAAGAGGTGATTGTCCTAGGTCATCACCTCTTCTTTATTTTTCAAATTATGTTCTTTATAAACTCTTTCTCTTGCTTTGGGTTAGAGTTTGTTTCCTTCATCCTAAGATTCCTCTTCCTCTTGATTATAGGGGGCTTGATGATTGAATCTTTGGTCCCTCTTTTCTTTAGAAGATGAAATTTTATCCTAAGGACTCCTTTATGGTGAGGGTCTTTCTGATAAGATCTCTTCCTTTTTGAGGATCTTTTTTTTCCGTAAGTGACATATCCATTTCACGATTATCTATGTTCTTGGATGTAAGGGTTAAGACTCTTCGCTAAGAATATGGTGTACATTGTTGTTAAGCTGGATATCTCCTTACCTTGTGAAGTAGGTATCCTTCTCTTCCTTATCCTACCTAGTGGGTAGTCATGATAAGGAGGGGGGAATATATAGGGTCTCCCTTGTACTATAGTTTACATTAATTTACATTTTGCAAATGCTAAATCCTTGGAAGGTAACACACATAAGTTGCTAAATCCTGAAGAGACACACATTTTTATTATTTTTTGCTAAATCCTCGGAAGGTAACGCACATAAGTTGCTAAATCTTTAAGGGACATGCATTTTTACTTTTATTTTCACTAAATCCTTGGAAGGTAACGCACATAAGTTGCTAAATCCTGAAAAACACGCATTTTATATTCATAGTGATACAAGAATGTGGACCTATGAATATTTTCAAAAGCCGTCCGAAGATGCATTACAATTACAAGCACAGTTTATGGGTGAACATGTTGGGCTCTCCCTCCTTGGTGATTCGCAGTAAGGTGGGCATATTACTAGGCAAGGTAATCACTATCTCTTTTCTCTCTCTTTCACTTTCATGCTAGTAGGATTAGATCATGAAGCTATGTTATCTATAGTGTTGTTCTTGTCTTGCTTATGTAATCATGTATGTTTCCTATGATTGATTTCTCTTTACTTCCATATATTTATGCATATATGTTGAGTTATAATCCTTGGTCTAGGGGCTCATATCCTTGACTTAGTGATGTTCTACCTCGTTGCGATCCACCATAGTCTTTCTTCTAACTTTACCGAAAGCATGTTCAATTTCCATACTTCCGCTAAAGTGGGGGCTTAATGTATCATCTTAAAATGGAAGAACTTCCATGATAAGAACATTTAGCCCTCCTTAGGGGATTTTTTTGACCACCATCATACTGTCCCCTCATTTTTGCATCATCTCCTACTTCTGTGCCTGTTTAGGACCCTGATTGGGCCTCTCCAGGCACCTTCTATCCCACCTGGCACATTTTCTAGGGGTTTTGACCCTTGGGTCAAGGTCAACCTCAACCTTGACCTAGGTTAGGGTTGACCTCAACCTTGACTTGGGTCCCCCCTTCCAAATCTGGAAGCTTGTTTGCTTCTGGAGGTCATCAAAAATTCATTTTCCCACTTCCGGGTCGGCTGTTGTGGGTTCTGAAGCGACAAATCCTAAATTATATTTAATATAGGCTCTCTTCTAGGGGAATGGGTCTAATTGGAATTTAATTCTCCTATGTTAGCCTCTCTAGAATATTGTGCCCTATTTTCATATAAAAGGAAGCCTTTCTCTCTCATTTTCAAAAAGTCTTCTAAGTGCAAAAAAAAGGCTCTAACCAAGATTTTGTCAAGAAGCAAAAAGTTCAAGCATCCATTGTTCTACATGTTTCCAATATTTCAAGGTGTTCAAGTCTTCCTCTCAAGAATTCAAGTCCTCCATTGAAGATCAGGGATTCAAGCTTTCAAGCCTTTGAAGGGATTTGGTTCAAGCATTCAAGATTCATCATTCAAACTCTAGATCTAGCCATCATGGTGGTGTGATCTTCCTTCAAGATCCTTTGTGCATCCTCAAACACTCATTCATTATCTTCAAGGTGGATTCCAAGCATAAAATCATGGAGGTTTATGGTTTCTATTGATTCCAAGCTTTCATATTTACATACTTACTACATTTGAATTACAATTGCATATCTATTAAATATCATAGCTTCATTCTTAGATTCAATTCTACTACTTGCTAGCATTCTATACTTTATTGATTTCAAGGTTAGTTCCTAAATTGGGGTTTGACTAAGGCAAATTCCTCCCCACCCCCCCCCCCCAAAAAAAAATCTCTTTTTCTTGCAGGCATAGGTGTGGGACTGTGGATTTGAACTCAGATCTAGATACCCTTTTCAGCGAACTATCAGGATCCGCAAACAGATTTTCTATTGGACCTGTGCAGGTCAGGGTCAAGATTATTGGGTCAAGGGTGACATTTGTGGGTCAAGGTTGACCTTTTTATCAAGATGGTGTCAGATCAGAAAAATATTTCTGGGTTTTGTTCGTCTCTGCGTTTTTGTTCCGGATCAAACTTTAGATTTTCTAGAAATAGAGTACAGAGCTTAGAAAAAAACATTCTTCAGATATGCAATTCTTTAAGGCTGGTACTTGCTCTCATCCTTTTGAATTACTGTTATATATCATATCTCCTTAATCATAAAACAAAATTTAAGATCTTCTTCCTTACTCTCATTTCCAAATGGTTGATTCATTTGTGCATTAATCCTTCTTTTGGGTTAATCAACTTGGATCTTTCATTTGTGCATTTGGGGATAAATGAGGAATATCTTATCTTCCTTCTCCCTATATGCTTAATCACATTACAACACACATACCTAAATTACAATTAAATGTAAAGGTTAAGGAAATACAACACATTCATTCACCTAATAATCACCTAATCAATAATCAATTCCCCCTTTATAGAAAGTATCATTTGCAAATTGCAAATGGGATATAGGAGGTTCTCCAAAGGCCACTTTAATACCCTTCCATTGTACCAACCCCCTCTTATCTTTAATTAATCTACCCAAAACCTCTGCCATAATAATAAAAAGAAAGGGTGAAAGAGGATCACCTGCCGAATGCCCTTGCATGTTTCCAAGAACCCTTGTGGACTACCATTGACTAGAAGGGAAAGACGCACACCAGACAAACAACTATCAATCCATGAAATCCAATTATCAGCAAAACTAAATTTCTTAAGCACTTTAAGTAGAAAACCTCTGTCCACTTCATCATAAGATTTTCTAATATCCAACTTAACCATCATCCGATCATTTTTTGTTGTTCTAAGTGAATGAATTGCCTCATTTGCCACAATAATGCCTTCAAAAATAGATCTCTCAAGAGAAAACCCACTTTTTTCTTCTGATATGACACTATCCAATACCACTTTAAGTCTGTTAGCACTGACTTTAGATATAATTTTGTATATGGTATTGCACAAAGCGATAGGGCGAAAATCATCCAAACTAGCAATAGCCTCTTTTTTAGGGATGAGGGAAATAAGTGTGTTGTTGAAATCCTTCAAGATAAAACCACCAATTTGGGCTTCCTTAAGCACCTCCCAAATTTCCACTCCTACAAGACTCCATAAATGTTAAAATAATAATGCAGTAAAGCCATTTAGTCCCGAGGTTTTATCCCGCCCATCCCAAATAAAGAAGCCTTAACTTCACCCAAAGCAGTTGGGGCAAGTAAAAATGCATTTTGTTCCTCACTAATGCAGGACAGTATAGAGTTTAAGATTTCCTCAGTGCAAAAAGTTTGTTGTTTATTTTCACAAAAAATCTTCGAGAAATATATGATTACTTCCTCATTAATGGCCTTTGCGGTATCTAAATTTTGTCCTTGATGGTTTTTAATAGAGAAAATTTTGTTAGCTGCCCTTTTCACCTTAGCAGAGTTGTGGAAAAATTTAGTATTCTAGTCCCATCCCTTAACCATAGTTCTCTATACTTCCGCCTCCAAAAAATTTCCTCTCTTGCTAGAATGTCTAAATATTCCTTAGTGAGGCATTGTTCCTCTAGAAATCCAAGGTTAGGCATGCCATGGGTAATGACAAGATCATTAAGAAGTTTTAATTCCCCTTCAATCCTATATTTTTCAGCAAAAATGTTTTTAAAGCTCTCATGGTTCCAGATTTTCAATTTATCCGTAATATGCTGTAATTTCTTACAAAAAATTAAAGCCTTGTTACCTTTCCTAATAGGAGTATGATTCCACCAGTCGGCCATAAGAGAATCGAATCCATCTGCTCAAAGCCACATTGCCTCGAATTTGAAAGGACATCTTTCTAGTGTGGCATCATCTTGTAATCTGAGACAAATGGGAAAGTGATCTAAGCCAGTAATTGGAAGAATTTCAGCATAGCAGATCCACTTAGTTGCAGCACAATCACCATAGATCAAAGATATGTCAAGTTTTTCAGTGATGTTATTAAAATTTAGCCTCCTATTTGTCCATGTAAAATTACCTCCCCTTAGCTCCAAATCAATCAACCCATTATCCAAAATGAAGTTATTGAAATCCTGTTGATGTTTACCAGCCCAACCAGTGCCACCCCTTTTGTCATTAGCACACACAATGGCATTGAAATCTCCCCCCAAAAGGAATAACTCCTCAGGGAAGCCACAAAAAAGATTAGAGAGCTCCCCCCAAATGATAGTTTTGAGGCTTGGATCATTTGGTCCATAAATGTTAATAATGTAGAATCTAGATAAAAGTTGTCTTGAGTCCACCTTAGCCCAGATCCAATATCTTCTCTTTTGCAGAACATTAATAAATATTTTGGCTAGATTCCATAGAATCCCGAGCCCACTTGATGCCCCCATAGCCTCCACAAAAGTACACTTCCACCTAGAAATTTTGTGTAAACCTAGAACACTCCTCGTCTTTAAGCTTGGTTTCTTGAAGAAAAACTATTTATGGTTTCATCTGATCAAGACATCTCTTGATCGGGCGACATTTTTTAGGGGTGTTGTAGCCCCTGACATTCCACGATAGGATTTTCATTGCTCCCGGGAAAAGGCCTAGCCTTTTCCCGATCTCAATTTTCTTTGACCACTTGCGTAAGCAACTTTGGCCAAACGCATTTTAAGAGTGCTTGTTCCCCTTTTTTTCTTTTCTCCACTTGAGCTTTATCAATTGAGGAGTCAGATTGTTCAATCCCCTTAGTAGAAAGAATCCCCAACTGATCTGATAGTCCTAGGAAGTCTTCTGTAGTCAAATCCTCTATATCCTCTGATTCCTCATCAAATTTCTTCCCAATACTATTCCCCCCACTATCTTTTTCTACCTCAAAAGAGTCTCCTAGATTTCTGATTGGAGAGATGGGAATATCCTTTACGAGTGCTCCCATGGTATCTAGACAGAATGTAGGTTCATATTATGCCTTGTCTTCCCCATTTTCATCACAAGCCACCAAATCAGAAGGAGAATCCCCCTTTTTTTTTAGAATAGATGCTATCTTATCAGCATGCAGATCGTTCCCAGTCTTATTATCACTTCCCCTACTGTCATCCTGAGTAGGCAATGGTAGGGGAGAGCCATCAGTAGTTTCCTTGAAAGTCACCTTCGACATCATCATGCCCTTTTCAGTCTCTATGTCTACCAGTGACTGGGGAGGATTGGATGGCACCTCCATTGGAATCAGGCTTGTAATGTGATCCAGAACCCTAAGGTTTTGTGAATCTGTGCGAGTGGAGTCATAAAGATTTTGATCAACTCTGTCTTCCAAAGACTTCCCACTCACCATAACCTCTTGTGCCTCATCAAGGAGGAGTATGTCAGTCATACGGAAATGAAACTTATGCAAAGTCTGCACTGGGGACAAAGTGAGTCTTGTATTCCTCAGATGGGTCAGATCAACATTGTGCTCAACAGGAGCTGGCTGCCGGTTGGCTTGGACAAAATCCAGTCCCATTCAGAGTTGCCAACCTTACCTTTTCCCATGTTTTGGTATTCACCACCTACTACTTTCCTACTAGATGAAACTTCCTGCATTTTCATTCTTACAATCTTTTGTTTCCACATTCCAACATCAGATCTTAGTTTAAAAAAATCAGGAAGGGGATTGTTTTCATTCCATAAGATCAAAATTTCAATGTAGGTTGAAAAATCATTCAAGTCAAGCTCTTCACCCCAGTCCACAAATTTCCCCAAAAAATCACCAATGAGCCTAAGAGTAATAATGTTCTAGTATTCATGGGGGAGATTGCAGAGATTAATCCACATCAGAATGTTAGAAAGTTTTTCCGCAGTGGGATCAAAGTTAGGTTTCCAGTCCATAACAAAAACTCCTTGACTCTCAATAAAATATGGACTCGACTATAAAACATGCTCTTTGATATGTTTTTTGGGATACATTACCATGTAAAAACCATTTGTGAGGGTTTTTAAGGTGCAATCTAGGCTACCCTGATGGAAGACCCTGGATTTTATTTTCTCTTACGCATGCCATTCCCTAGTCCATTTCAAAATAAAAGCCTTATTTCTAAAAAAATCTATGTTCTCACTCCATTCTAAACGGTTGATATGAATGGAAGAAATAGCAGAGGGGTGAATATTGGAACCTACCTCCAGCCCACCATGTTGTTTTTCAATCGGTTTGGCTTTCCAGAACTTGTGATCGATCTCTTTAAAGTTACAGGCAACCCATTTGTGAAAAGATTTTCCCCTCCCAACTGTGAAAGGACATTGTCCAAAACCATATATCCCAACCAGATCCTAACAAGCACCAAGATTTCTCTAAGGAAAACCATTACCATGCCCCTGTCTATTATTGGAATGCCATTTTCTGCCATTATTGCCCTGGTAAACAAAACCATCATGTCGTCAAAACTTAGGGTTTGCGCCAATCGACCGTTATTATTATTTTAATCAAAAGTGGCATGCCACTATTATTTTATTAATATTTATATAATAAGTGGTTCAAGGGCTCATTGGTGAAAGAAAACCCCAAATCCTAGCTTGAATACATAAAAACATCCGAGAATGAGAAATAAAAACTAAATATCTAAAGCTACTACCCAAAATTACATTTCTAAAAATCCACACTGACCCCCCCCCACACCAACAACCCATTGGGAAATACAAAAATAACATCCATTATAATAACATGATTTTTATCACATCAAAGTGTGCCATACCCCAAAATGCTAACGTGCATAATATGCTGATGGTATCTTGAAGTTCTATCAGAACTGAGAAATATGTCTCCACATATATGTATATAATGCTATTGAAATGCCATGCTTTAAACTGTGAAGTGCTCTTACAAATGACAGGGATCAGAAACAAGAAAAATATGTAAGAAATTTGATCATAAAAAATCGAGCAGCCATGGCTATGACAAACTACTCCTCCATATCCTCGGGAATAAGTTCACTCGATTCATGCTCAAAATTTGGCTGAGGTAGTACCTCAACAGAAACAGAGGCAGGTGTGATGTCAAGAGGAAGAAAAATCACCCTTACACAGTTAGCAGTGTTTTCCATTTGAGATTCGCCCACTTGAGGAGCAACATTATTGAGATCAAGTATTTCGAGAAGGGTATAAACCTTCTACTACAACCTTTATGCAATGTCACTCCCCAAAGATCTTCTTGAATTATGAAAAGAATTATGAAGATGCCTAACATTTTATCTGTCCAAACATCTCTTAATACTGTCATAAACAATCATATGGTCATGGCTAGACAAGATAAGATGTCTGGGAAACAACCCTCCAAGGAAAGAAGACCCATCCCACAAATTGTAATGTTGAAGTGCACGTTTGAGTTTATGTGCCCTTAAAATTTCAGCATTAACAATCTTCTGAACAACAATTTCAAGCAAAGAGACCGATTGTGGTAAATCCTTGGCATTAGATAAAAAGATAGATAATCGATGAGATGGAAAAATAGACCTTTTTGCCTTTGGGTACAAAAATTCATTGCCAATAAATGACCTTATTGTAAAGAATATAGAATCACTCTATATTCTGGAAACACACAGGAAATGCTTTGTTCCAGCAATGAATTAAATCAAGAAACCCCAAAATAGGGCAAAGCATAAACATGAACAGAATTGGAGAATATGCAAGCTTTCTTCTTGCTTCTATTAATCTGAAAATTACTTCTACAACTGAAATAAAATTACAGCTAGTGGGCTGCATACAAAATACTTTGAGCTTCTCAAAGCTCTTACAAAATGTCTGGAGCAATCACTGCTTAAAAAGACAATAAAATTACAACTGTTGTTGTAAAACCAAGTCTCTGATAAAACATAGCACTTAAAAAATAAACTAATTTTCTGCTGCTGCAAATTAACTTTTTACAAGTCTGTTGTTTTGGACAACTTCTTACAGCTCTACGAAGCTGGACTCAACTAGGAGTGAGAAGTAGTTTGCAATACATAGTATTTATAATCAATTTGTTGTTCCAAAAAACAAATCAAATCAGATTTGAACTTATCAGCCAAAGTCCACATCAAATCTGATTTAAAGTTATCTTCCAAATAAAGTCTTCACAAAATATCTGATTTAGATATTTTAGAAGTCAAAGAAAGAGGCTCAAGGCAATCATATTTTATTCTGAAAATCCAACACTCCCCCATTGTCTTGAGCCGACAAAACATGATCATGCTTGATCTAAATAAACTACAAATCCATTGACCACAACATCATAATTTTCTCCATTGAAAGACAGTGGCTGTTGCCAGCTCTTTCCTACATCTCCAGCCATGTCTCCTGTGCAAGATAAACAAATACCCAGAAAAAAAAAATGCCCAAACTCACAAGGATTGAGGGCCAATCAACTCTGATACCATGTAAAGAATATAGAATCACTCTATATTCTGGAAACACACAGGAAATGCTCTGTTCCAGCAATGAATTAAATCAAGAAACCCCAAAATAGGGCAGAGCATAAACATGAACAAAATTGGAGAATATGCAAGCTTTCTTCTTGCTTCTATTAATCTGAAAATTTCTTCTACAACTGAAATAAACTTACAACTATTGGGCTGCATACAAAATACTTTGAGCTTCTCAAAGCTCTTACAAAATGTCTGGAGCAATCACTGCTCAACAAGACAATAAAATTACAACTGCTGTTGTAAAACCAAGTCTCTGATAAAACAGAGCACTTACAAAATAAACTAATTTGCTGCTGCTGCTGCTGCAAATTAACTTCTTACAAGTCTGTTGTTTTGGACAGCTTCTTACAGCTCTACGAAGCTGGACTCAACTGGGAGTGAGAAGTAGTTTGCAATACATAGTATTTATAATCAACTTTTTGTTCCAAAAAACAAATCAAATCAGATTTGAACTTATCAGCCAAAGTCCACATCAAATCTGATTTAAAGTTATCTTCCAAATAAAGTCTTCACAAAATATTTGATTTAGATATTTTAGAAGTCAAAGAAAGAGGCTCAAGGCAATCATATTTTATTCTGAAAATCCAACACTTATCGCTCTACGAATGTGAATAGTCTGTAGATTAAAAAATTGACCAAGGGCTTCATCATTGATGTGAGAAGATATAGAGACCTTCAAATCCTCCACCTTCAAGAAATTTTTGTGGTTCCAAGGTAAATATTCCCAATGAAAAATTCCACAGGAAGAGCACAACAAATAAACATGATAATAATCCTCTATTTTGTTGAGATAAAAAACCCTAATTCTGCAAACAACAAAATAGAACGCTATTTTCTTTGAGGAGAACATACACACAAGCTCTCTATAAATGCTTAGAGGAATATCATGAGCATGGCCACCTAATACATTCACCTAATAAATTCACGGCATGCAAGAGTACCAAGCAACACATTTTCATGAATAATTTCTTCTCAGATCAGACCATCTCAAAAATAATATCAGTACCCCTAAATCTCACGAGTGCTTCATTCGCACATGCAAGATATCCCTCACATATACCTTTGTAGAAATTACAAAGTTTCCCAATTAGCAAGTATCGTACTTCAATGTTCCTGAATGACATTCTGCAACCAACACATGTTAAAAAAGATAATTTGGAAGTCGAGAAATATGTTCCCAAAATTAACAAAAGGTGATCAAGCCCATCTAAATGCCAAAATGACATCTCAAATTGATTCAGAGTCTGCTAATTTTATATATTGGGGGAAAGAATTAAGTTCATGGTAAGGGTTAAAGGATTCAAAATTAGATCCATCACATCCCATATTAGCCAAAAGATCTACCACCATATTTCCTTCCCTAAGAGTGTGTGACATGCAACGCTCTTGAAAGGAGTCAATTAGGTCCCATACTTGATCCATAATATATGCAATTTGCCAATTTGAAGATGACCTATTAATACATGCATTAATGATAACCAAAGAATCACCTTTTATATGAACTTTTTGATAACCCCCTATACACAAGATCTGTAAGAAGAGCATGAACTTCTAGCAAATTATTTGTGCCTTAACAACTTTCAAATTACCAAGCCAATCTTGAATACAGATACCAATGCCAGACTTACCTGGATTACCTATGGAGGATCCATCAAAATTTAATTTTACAAAGTTTTGGGAAGGAGGATTCCATTTAACTAGTGACATGACCCTTATGTGAATGGATTTCCAATTGGGGATTGTACTTGTAGGTAAAAAAATATTTTTCCATTCCTTTATTATAACCCCATCCCAAAGGGAGAAATAATGATTGCATCTAATATTATAGAGATTAGAATTGACTATCTCTGAAATTGATCTTTCAAGACCTTGAAGGACCATATCAATTGAAGAAAGTTCATGGCGGAAGATTTGTTTATTCCTTTCCCACAAAATTTCCCAAAACACCGTTGATGGAATACATTTGTATAAACAAGCAAAAATTGAATTTGAATAAAGCAGTGGCCATGATTCAAACAAATCCCACAGATTGTTAGGCAAGGGCATAGAGAAATTTAGTTTTTTAAGAGTAAAAGACCAACATTGATGAGAAAACTTACAATTTAATAACAAATGATCAGTTGTTTCATATTATTCATCACCAAGGAGACATTTAAAAGGTTGTGTAATACCTAACTTGACAAGCTTGTTGCTAGTTAGAATTCTATTTCTTAGTGCTTGCCATGCAAAACAACCTGCCTTTGGTAAGACTACCTCATTCCAGCAGAAGGAGCAAACCTTGTATTTACTCTTGTTGTATTCCATTTGTTGTAAAGCCTTGTACCCCTCTTTAATGGAATATTTTCTAACCTTTGACGGTGCCCAAATTAGCTTATCATCACGATTAGAAAGATATTCTCTTCTCTCAAAAAAATGCTTTAAAGTAATTTGAGTTGTTGCCCATTAATTAGGATATCTAGGGGGTCTTTCCATATCACTTTACCCTAGAAAATTTCCACAATCATGGAATTAGAAAACTATGAATAAAACTTCTTTGTATGTTCCTTTGGCAATCATACCTCTGTTTACAACCTCTTAATGTTCTTGATAGTTCCAAACTTACTTGATCAATATGTATACATTGAAACAACATATGAGTAATGTACATACAATGTTTATTTATACTACAATAGTCAGTATGTCTTGCTCATTTATTTTCACTTTGGTTACTGATCTCATAGTGAAAGTCATTATTTTTCACATTATTGAACAACACCATGATCTCCATTGATTTAGCATAACAAATATTTGTCCTAAAAAATAATTAAAATCATTGGTTTTATACAATCATCATTTTCCTTTCATGATTGTTCTATTCATTCTTGTCATGTATTATGATTGTTGTTGCTCCTGTTCATGATTGTTGATGACCAACATGCTAAGCTCGACCCTTGTAGAAGCCCATTTAACCCCACATGTTGAATTAAACATGGGGTAAGTGCACAAAGATGGGGTACCAAAAAGGGGGTATAAGATGCCACTTTTTTTTCTTCTTCTAAAATCGACAAAATCTAAACTTCAATGAGAAATTGAGGATAGTTAGACTCAAAATTTCAAAATGTGCCAAGAAAAAGAGTTTTTCTAATCCGAATCTAGTTTATAAAATACTAATTTATTTTACAAATCATGGAGATTAAGGCCCTAAAAAAGGGGGAGCAGAAAAAGTGGTCCTATTTTTTGTGAAAAAACATAACATACATCTCGTGTACTCCCCCTAAAATGTTTAAAAAATTAAAAAAATTTAATCGCTTTGGTGAGAAGTTAGATAACACCACCTAATATATCCCAGATTTTTCTATTAATTTTTGATGAAAGTATGATTTTTTCTGAATTTCTGAAGTGGACACATCCTGGAAATGTGAAATTTTGGTGTGCTCCCCCTAGAAATCATTAAAAACTAATAAAAAAAAAAACAAAAAAAAAATTCAAAAGTGTGAAGAATGAAATTTAGTTTTTGAAAATGTAACTTTTTTCAAAATTTGACAAACGAGCCAAAATCTAAGCCCAAAATAGTACACGTTGGTTTTTGACAAAAATCAGACACACATACAAAAGAAATTAGAGATGAAAAACTTAAAATAATCAGAATTCAAAATAAATTATGTGGTTAGATAGCTAACAAAGAGTTCTACAATATCAAGCCATCTGATTTTATCGTTATTCAACCATGTGCAAACATGACAGGGAGCACACAAGAAAAATGTGATTATTTTGTATGTTTGCTAGAAAACACGTCTCAGACCTGTTAGAATCCTCCAAGCCTTTGGGTTGGATCTCCAAGGAAAATCCAAGCCTTAGGCTTGGTAAATTCCAAAGTAGTTCAAAGCGCGTACACACAATAGCGTGTATGTGCTATAGTGCATACACACTATTCAAATCTATGGTTTACAAAGCTATGTAACTTTAAGAAAAGGCTTAAGGGAGGGAGAGAGAGAAAGTCCATCAGGCCCTGCCAGACCAATTCCAACACTAGGAAAATACATAAAATGTAACAAATAAGTATAATTTCCTATACTTAAGTTATATTTTATGTATGTACTTTCAAGATGTTTGAGAGTGGTTTCAACTTCATAGGAGTTAAGATCAAGATTCTGGATTTTGAGGGTTTTTAGGAAATTTCAGACTTAGCTAAATTTTAGGAATCAACACGTTGTCTTCAGCATGATTCCCACTAGACTATTGATTGTAAAATTAAGCCCTTGACTTATGCATGATTATTTTGTGATAATTTATCATTGTATTTTTTATGCTATGGTTAGTTTAATAATTAACATGTATGTTTAATAGAGAGAGAGAGAGTCATTGTAGGACACTCTTTAGGGTTCTAAGTGGTTCTAATGTATCACAAGGGATCATAATGGGTCCTAGGTGGTCCTAGGTCCCCTTAGGACCCATTACGGCCCCTTAGGACACATTAGGGCCTCTTAAGACCCCTTAGGACACATTAATCATCGTAGGAAACACTAATGGGCTCTAATATGTTCTAATGTGTACTAATATTTTGTAAGGGTTTTAATGGGTTCTAAGTGGTCCTAGGAACCCTTAGGACCCATTACGACCCCTTAGGACCCATTAAGACCCATTAGGATACATTAGGACTCATTAGGAGCCCTTAGAACACATTAATAGTCATATGACCTATTAGAAAGAGTAAGAGAGCATTAATCACCGTAAGACACTCTTTAGAGTTCTAAGTGATCTAATGTATCATAAGGGGTCATAATGGGTCCTAAGTGGTCCTACAAACCTTTAGGAACCATTACGACCCCTTAGGATACATTAGGACTAATTAGGACCTCTTAGGACACATTAGGACCTCTTAGGACCCCTTAGAATGCATTAATCATTGTAGGACACACTAATGGGCTCTACTGTGTCCTAATATTTCCTAAGGGGTTCTAATGGGTTCTAAGTTGTCCTAGGAACCCTTATGACCCATTACGATCCCTTAAGACCCATTAGGACCCATTAGAACATATTAGGACTCATTAGTACCCCTTAAAACACATTAATAACATTAGGACTCATTACAGAGAGAGAGAGAAGGTGAGGAACCATTATGATGCCTTAGGACCCATCCCTCTACATATTAAGGGTCGTAAGGATTGTCAAGGATCCTAGGATACATTAATGTGTCCTAGGACCATTTAACATACAATAATGAATGGTAAGGGGTCCTAAGGTGACCTAAGACACATTAATGTGTCCTAGGACCCCTTATGACCCCTTACGACCCTTTATGACCCCTAAGATGCATGGTAAGGGGTCCTAGGACACATTAATGTGTCATAGCACCCCTTATGACACCTTGGGACCCTCTCTCTATATCTTAGGGATTGAGGGTTGTTAAGGGATCCTAGGACCCCTTAGACCCCTTACAACCCCCTAGGACCCCTTAGCATACACTAATGAATGGTAAGGGGTCTTAAGGGACCTTAAGGGGTCATAATATACATTAATGTGTCCTAGGACCCTTCATGACCCCTCATAAGCTTTTAAGACACATAAGATGTATGATAAGGGGTCCTAAGGGGTCATAAGGGATCCTAGGAGCCATTAATGTATCCTAGAACCCCTTGCGACCCCTTAGGACCCTCTAGGACCCCTCTCTCTAAATATTATGGGTTGTAAGGGTTTTTAATGTGTTGTAGGACCCCTTAGACCCCTTACAACCCCTTAGGACACCTTACCATACACTAATTAATGATAAGGTGTGTAAAGGAGTTGTCAGTGGTCTTAATGAGTCCTAGGAGGCATTATTATGTCGTAGGACCCCTTAAGAAACCTTAAGACCCCTTACAATAAACTAATGAATGGTAAGGGGTCCTCGGTGTATTCTTAAGGGGTCCTAGGACACATTACCATGTTGTAGGACCATTTAAGACCCCTTAGGACCCCTTACCATACACTATTGTATGGTAAGGGGTCATAAGGGGCCTTAAGAGGTCTCATGACATATTAATTTGTCCTTGAACCCATTATGACCCTTTAGAGCCTTTAAGATGTAGGGAAAGGGGTAATAAGGGGTCCTAGGACACATTAATGTGTCATATGACCCCTAATGACCCCTTATTTCCCTTTAAGAATCCCCTCTCTACATATTAGGTGTCATAAGGGTTGTTAACCTGACCTAGAACACATCACTGTGTCCTAGGACCTCTTAAGACCCTTTCGGAGCCCTTTTCATATACTAATGTATGGTAAGAGGTTGTAAGGGGTCTTAAAGTGTTCTACGACACATTAATGTGTCCTAGAACCCCTAATGACCCTTTAAGATCCGTAAGATGTATGGTAATGGGTCATAAGGTGTCCTAAGGGGTAATAAGGGGTTTTAGGACATATTAATGTGTCTTAGGACCCCTTATCACCCCTTAGGACCCTTGAAGACCAATGTCTCTACATATTAGGGGTCGTAAGGGTTGTTAAGGGGTCCAAAGAAGCATTAATATTCCCTATGACCCCTTATACAACTTATGACCCCTTACCATATACTAATGAATGGTAAGGGGTCCTAAGAGTTCATAAGTGGTCTTAAAGGATCTTTGGACACATTAATGTGTCTTAGCACCCCTAATGACCCCTTAAGAGCCTTTAAAACCCCCAAGATGTATGGTACAGGGTCCTAAGGTTTCCTAATGGTCAAAAGGGATCCTAGGACACATTAATGTCTCTTAAGACCCCTTCTGACCCTTTAGAACCCTTGAAGACCCCTCTCTCTACATATTAAGGGTCATAAGGGTTGTTAAGGTATCTTGTGACACATTAATATGTCCTAGGACCCCTTAGACCTCTTAGGATTCCTTACCATACACTAGTGAATGGTAATGTGTCCTAAGGGGTTGTAAGGGGTCTTAAGACACATTAATGTGTCATAGGACCCCTTATAACCCCTTACAACAATTTAGTACCCTTAAGATGTATGAAAATTGGTCTTAAGGGGTAATAAGGGGTCCTAGAACCCCTTATGACCCCTTAGGACCCTTTAGAACCCCTAAGATGTAGCGTAATGGGTCCTAAGGGATCCTAAGACACTTTAATATATTCTAGGACCCCTTATGACCCCTTAGCATCCTTTAGGATCCTTATTTCTATATATTAGGTGTTGTAAGGGTTGTTAATGGGTTCCTAGAACACATTACTATGTCCTAGGACTCGATAACACCCCTTAGGACCCCTTACCATACACTAATGTATGGTAATGGGTTATAAGAGGTCTTAAGAGGTCCTAAGACACATTAAAGTGTCCTAAAACCCCTTATGACCCGTTAGGACCCTTTAAAACACATAAGATGTATGGTAAGGTGTCCTATGGGGTCATAAGGGGTCCTAGGACACCTTAATGTGTCCTAAGATCCCTTATGACACTTTAAGACCCCTCTCTCTAGATCTTATGGGTCGTAATGGTTTTTAAGGGGCCATAGTCCACACATTAATGTGCCTCAAGACACCTTAGACCCCTTACGACCCCTTATCGTACACTAACGAATGTTAAGGGGTCCTAGAAGGGGTCATAAGGGGTCCTAAGATACATTAATGTGTTGTAGGATCCTTTATGACCCCTTACAACCCTTTAGGATCCCTAAGATGTATTATACGGGGTCCTAAGGGGTCATATGGGCTCTTAGGACACATTAATGTGTTCTACAATCCCTTAGGACCGTTTAAGATCCCTCTCTCTACATCTTAGGGATCATAAGGGTTTTTAAGGGGTTATATGACACATCAATGTGTCCTAGGAACCCTTAGAACCCCTGCGACCTCTTAGGACCCTTTTCCATACACTAATTAATTATAAGGAGTCGTAAGGGCTCATAAGTTGTCTTAAGGGGTCACATGACACATTAGCGTGTTCTAGAACCCCTTATGACCCCTTCGGACCCTTTATGACACCTAAGACATATGGTAAAGGGTCCTAAGGTGTCCTAAGGGTCATAAGGGGTCCTAGAACACATTAATGTGTCCTAGGATCCCTTATGACCCTTTAGGACCCTTGAAGACCCCTCTCTCTACATCTTAATGGTCATAAGGGTTGTTAAGGTTTCTTATGACACATTAATGTGTCCTAGGACCCCTTAGACCCCTTATAACCCCTTAGGACACCTTACCAAACTTTAGTGAATGGTAATGCATCCTAAGGGGTTGTAAGAGATCTTAAGACACATTAATGTGTCATAGGACCCCTTATGAGCCCTTACAACCTTTTAGGACCCTTAAGATGTATGGTAATTGGTCCTAAGGGGTCATAAGGGATCCTAGAACACATTAATGTGTCCTAAAACCCCTGATGGCCCCTTAGGACCCTTTAGCACCCCTAAGATCTAGGGTAAGGGGTCCTAAGGGGTTTGAGGACACTTTAATATGTCATAGAACCCCTTATGACCCCTTAGTACCATTTATAACCTCTCTCTCTACATCCTAGGTGTTGTAAGGGTTGTTTATGGGTCCTAGGACATATTACTGTGTCCTAGGACTCTCTAACACCCCTTAGGACCTCTGACCATATACTAATGTATGATAAGGGGTTTTAATGGGTCCTAGGATACATTAATGTGTATTATAACCCCTTATGACCCTTTAATACCTCTAAGATGTATGGTAAGGTGTCCTAAGGTGTCATAAGGGGTCCTAGGACACATTAATATGTCCTGATACCCCTTATGACCCTTTGAGAACCCTCTATATACATCTTAGGGATTGTAAGGATTTTTACGGGGTCATAGTCCACACATTAGTGTGTCCTAGGGCCCCTTAGACCCCTTATGACCCCTTACCATACACTAAAATTTTTTAAGGTTTCCTAGAAGGGGTCATAAGGGGTCCTAAGACACATTAATGTGTTGTAGGATCCCTTATGACCCCTTACAACCCTTTAGGACCCCTAATATGTATGATAAGGGGTCATAACGGGTCATAAGGGCTCCTAGGACACATTAATGTGTCCTACAACCCCTTATGACCCCTTATGACCCTTGAAGACCCATCTTTCTACATCTTAGGGGTCGTAAGGGTTGTTAAGGGGTCGTAGGACATATTAATTTGTCCTAGGAACGCTTAGAATCCCTACGAACCCTTAGGACCCCTTACCATACACTAATGAATTGTAAGGAGTCCTAAGGGATCAGAAGTGATCTTAAGGGATTATATGACACATTAACATGTCCTAGAACTCCTTATGGCCCCTTAGGACCCTTTATGACACCTAAGATGTATGGTAAGGGGTTCTAAGGGGGAATAAGTGGTCCTAGGACACATTAATGTGTCCTACAATGCCTTATGACCACTTAGTATCATTGAAGACCCCTCTCTACATCTTAGGGGTTATAAGGCTTGTTAGGGGGTCCTAAGACACAATAATGTGTCCTATGACCCATTGCGACCCTTTACAACCCCTTAGATATATGGTAAGGGGTCCTAAGGGATCATAAGGCGTCCTAGGACATGGTAGTGTGTCCTAGGACCCCTTATGACCCCTTTGGACTCTCTAGGATCCCTCTCTCTACATATTAGGAGTCATAAGGGTTGTAAGTGGTCTTAAGGGGTCCTAGGACATATTAACATGTCCTAGGACCCCTTATTAGGACCCTTTACAACCCTTAAGATGTATGATAAGGGGTCCTAAGGTGTCCTAATAAGTCTTAAGGGGTCCTAAGACACAGTAATGTGTCCTAGGACCCCTTATGACTCCTTGGGGCCCTTGAAGAATCCTCTCTCTATATATTAGGGGTCGTAAGGGTTGTTAAGGGGTCCTAGGAAACATTAATGTATCCTAGGACCCCTTATAACCCTTAGGACCCCTTACCATACACTAATTAATGGTAAGGGGTCCTATGGGTTTGTTTGTGTTCTTAAGGGGTCCTAGGACACATTAACGTTTCCTAGAACACCTTATGACCTAGTAGGACTCTTTACGACCCCTAAGATGTATGGTAAGAGGTCCTAAGGTGCTCTCTCTCTCTCTCTCTCTCTCTCTCTCTCTCTCTCTCTCCCAACATGGTTAAATAGACATGTCAATTACCAAACTAACCATAGTATAAACAACACAATGAGAAATGATCCTTAAATTATCATGGACAAGTCAAGGGCTTAAGGTTACAATCAATATTCCACTGAGAATAATGTTGAAGACGTGTTGATTCCTGAAATTTGGCTACGTCTGAGATTTCCTAAAAACCCTCAAAATCTAGAATTTTTTTCTTAACTCCAATGAAGCTGAAACCATTCTCAAACACCCTAAAAGTATACATAAAATGTAACTTAAGTATAAGAAAGTAAGAGTATGTTCTAAGGTGTCCTAATGAGTCCTTATGTGTCCTAATGGGATCTTATGTGTTCTAAGGGGTCCTAATGAGTCCTTATGTGTCCTAATGTGACATAATGGGTCCTAAGGGGTTGTAATGGGTCCTAATGGTTCCTAGGACCACTTAGAACCCATTAAAACCCCTTACAAAACATTAGTACACATTAGAACATAATAGAGCCCATTAGTGTGTCCTACGATGATTAATGTGTTCTAAGGGGTCTTAAGAGGCCCTAATGTGTCTTAAGGGTTTGTAATAGGTCCTAAGGGGACCTAGAACCACTTAGGACCCATTATGACCCCTTATGATACATTAGAACCACTTAGAACCCTAACGAGTGTCTTACGATGATTAATGCTCTCTCTCTCTCTCTCTCTCTCTCTCCTTGTCTGTCTGTCTGTCTCTCTCTCTCTTAAGTCTTTTCTTAATGTTACATAGTGCATACACACTATAGTGCACATGCGATATTGGGTTGTATTTCCCAAGCCTTAGGATCGGGCAATCCAAGCCATAGCGTGTGCGCCCTATAGCGCGCACTATAGGGCGTACACCCTATTGCTTTTGGGGGACCAAAAGAAAATTGGCACCTTTTTGGTCCCCCATCTTCGTGCATATTCCCTTATGATTGTACCCATCCCTGCACATGAAAGAAACTCATTAGATAAAAAAAGCACATGGTAAGTGTGTTTGATAATTATTGTTTTCTTTGGGCATCCCTGACATGACAGTTGTTATGATGCATATGAGGATTTGATTGTGTTTATACATGCATGTACATGTAGTATATGGAGACCCTTCATTTCTCTAACAATATTCTCTCTCTCAGATGCAGACATCTAGGAGCAAAAAGGAACCAACAACTAAATGCAAGACAAGTAGGAAGACTAAAGATGATACAAGGAAACTCAACCCGAACTCGTCACTCAGGCAATTCTGAGTCAACCTTCACTATATGTGCATTTATTTTTTATTGCAGCTACTAATGTATAATATTTTCTTTCATTTTCACTATAATAGTTAGTCTCACGACTTGTGCGAGACATTCTCCATTTGCATTATCAATAAAGATTACTTTTTCTCAAAAAAATGTTCACTCTGTCCTATGTCATATGCATCTACATAATGAAATGTGATAGTGTAATATTATGTTCTTTATTTATGCACATTAATGTGATACAGTAGAATAAAAATGTACCTTACTTGTCATTTTAAAATCATAAAATCTCTACCTTATTGAGCTTATTAGAAAAAATAGGTAATATTTTTGGCGACATATGTTATATGTTTGTCTGCTAAACATCTTGACTAGTTTCCTAAGCCTATCCATTGTGAACAGAGTCATTCAAAAACCTAACAAAACCTTAAAAATGTACTTGCACAAACAACAACTCACTTGTCATTGCTGCAACCTCTCCTAATCCATTGAGTACAGGTGTATACTTCTTGACAGTGAGATATCAACCTTCCTATCATGAATTATATATGTGTACTTGATGAATTATGAGTAGAATATAACATAATACCTTCTTATTATTGCACACTGCAACTTGACAAATCGAGAACCTAGAAACTTATTGAACACCAAAACTATCCTACTAACTAACTATGCACCCAACGCTTAGAGAGAAAAAAGAAACCTATCCTAACCTACACTAACAAGTAGTGATATCTATTAAAAAAATCATTAACTGGTTCTATCAAGTATCTACCTTTTCTTTTCAACTTATGATGTATAGAATGTTCATAAGAATCTAAGAAGGAATGAAGCATATACAATTGTGCAAAAAAATGATGCACTACTTCTTAAAAATACAAGAAAATTCACTCACCTCCTCAAATTGATCTGGCACATAGTCATTCAAGGGTGGATGAATGAGTTGAAACTCTAGGTCAACTGCAAGAGCATCTCTAGTTTCATCCCTATTGGAATATTCATGCTTGGGTGCAAGTACAATTGGTTCCACTTGGCTGGCCCCATTTTTTCTAAATGCCTAATTTGGTATCCTCTTGAAAGTATAAATTTGGAGCTCCTTTTGATGGTTCCACCTTTTTAAGCTTCTTCTTCATCTCCACTTTGTTGATATAAAATATCTTCTCCATGTAATTCAATATGCCAAAACATGTCAAAAATGTCAAACACATGGAAACCTTATTCATGCTCTAGCCAGGGAACTCATACCATTTATAACACATTAGCCATTCCAGCAATGGGCCTTTGATTTTGTTGGACAAATCTATCCCAATTCTTCAAGTGGACACAAATACATCATCATGGCCACTGAGTATTTCAAAAAGTGGGTCAAAGAAGTGTCGCTAATCAACTCCACTGGAAAACAAGTAGTTATGTTCATCTTGAACTACATCATCTGTAGGTACATGATACCCTCATCTATTATAACAGACAATGGGGGGCTGTTCAAGAACCAAGATATTGAGGACCTTTGTACACAATTTCACATTACTCAGCACATTTCTTCCATCTATTATCCTCAAGGTAATGGACAAGTTGAGGCTTCACACAAAAACATTCTAAAAATCCTACACAGAACTGTGAGTAACTGTGGCAGAGACTAACATTTGCAATTGAATCCAACACTATGGGATTATAGAACAAGTATTAGAACACCAACATGAGCCACACCATTTTCTCTTGTCTATGGCACAGATGTAGTATTACCAATTGAAGTAGAAATTCCTTCTTTGTGAGTATCTCTTCAAGGTCTTGTCACAGGCAAACAATACCACATATATAGGGTTCAAGCACTAGAACTCCTGGATGAGCGTAGACAACAAGTGTTCAATCACCTTAAATTCTTTTAGAAATGGATGTCAAAAGGGTACAACAAGAAAGTAAAGCCATGATAGTTTCAAGTTGGGGATCTCATTCTAAGAAAGAATCCTAAGAATCAACCAAATAGAGAACAAAAAGGCAAGTTTGAAACCAACTGGTTGGGGCCTTTTGTTATCACAGCAGCTTCTGGGATAGGAGCTTATCAGTTAGCTACACCTGAAGGAGATCTTCTTCCTGATCCTATCAATACTCTACACTTGAAGCAATTTTATGCTTGACATCTAGTTGAAGGGCTTGTACAATGAAATTGATCTTGAGAAAATACCCAAAAATGTAAAAATTGATCCTGAAGAAAGCTAAAAACAATGGAAAAGAGAAAAATAAAAATAGTGGAAAAAGACTTGAAAAAAGGTATTCTTGGCGAAAACCTGGAAAACAGGCACTTTGATACTAACAAAAAAAAGAGAGAAGGAAAAAAGTACAAAAAATATTGAAAAACTAGAAAAAGTGCCTTGGCAAAAACCTGGCAAACAGGCGTCTTGGTAGAAAAAATAAAAAATTATCGAGTGGTGAAAACTTGGCAAACAGGTGTCACTTGTACTTAGTGCTCCATCTATCAATGCACTGCTTGCACCCACTACAACATTTGGGGTCAAATTTTGATGCCAATTTGCGATGGCGCTACCATTTGTGTGTGATTTTTGTGTTTTTTTTTCCAAGTGCCCCCAATACTATCGTAATGGCGATGATACCGTCGTAGTTGTGACACCCTCTTGATTATAAACAATAAATAAATAAAAAGAAAGACTCATTTGTGATCAATCTATTCATGTGAGCAGAAGAGGGCCCTAATTACTATTGTATGTTGAAGACGTGAAGAATAGGTGAATCTCAATGGATTTTTTTTAGCTAAAGATCCCGTAGGTTTCTTTGCATTCAATCTGGCTGGTAAGCTCTCCATTTTGTTGCGCAGGCCGCGTCCCTCATTAGGTATGTCTTTGTACCTTTTATTAAATGAAATATCACTGTTGTAGATCATTTGTGATTTCATTACTTGAAAAATCATAAAAACTC
>MU224522.1:4557673-4586996 GCA_018584345.1 Thuja plicata | reverse complement strand
ATTCTCTCATGAATGATGAACACAAAGTCCTATGTTACAGTTTCTCTATTGCAAGTACACCTTTGCATTTTCATGTAGCTTGCATTGTTAGACTTCATGTTAATTTGCATTTTTAGGCTGCATTATGGGTTTGAGAGGGTTTCCTTCATCTCTCTTGTGGACTTTTAATCAACTGTGATCACGTTCTGATCTTCATTTCCTTATCTTCTTTCGTGATCTCAATCTAAATTTTCTATCTTAAGCAGTCTATTGATTTTGGGGCATTCTCTTCCTTAAGGAAAATTCTCTTTCTTTTCTCCATTTCTTTCCACCTCTTCCAAACTTCTATTTTTCATTTGTTTTCACCCTTCTTCTTTTCTTATAATTCAACCTTGGGGCATAATCTTTCGTGCTTGATGATCTACCCTAGTTCTGTGATCTTTACATCTTTCATCTTACATCAAGAACCTTATCTTTAGTTCGATTTGATCAAATTTATCAATGTGTTGTTTCTCCTCTATCTCATTTCAATTTCTATCACGAGGGGGCAGTACCTATCAAACTTCAATCCTTGATTCATCTTTATCAATCCTATCATTTGTTCTACTTGGGGAAACCTTGCTTGAGATTCTTATCTCAGACATGTCAATTACTTATTTACAACGGTGTTGACCTTGTCTTTTTTTTGCAATTAGCTTATCTTTGTTCTGATGTCAATTACTTATTTACAATGGTGTTGATGTTTGTGTTGTTTTGTGATCCCAAATCGATCTCACACTTCAACTGCATTATTTGTCAAGAGGGGCAAATGAATGCACCCTAAAATGGTCGCCTGGACTATGGTCCCCATTTATCATTTTATTATTTTATCAAACTCCTGAATCAATGCTTTGCAACATTTTCAATTCAAATCAATTTCCTTGATCAAATCATAATTAATTCAATTATTTCAATATTTCCTAAGGTTTGATCATTTCATCAATTATCTTATTTAATTAAAAGAAAACAATTCCTTTTTATTAAATAAAATAATCTTATTTAATTAAAATCTCTTTTAATTAAATAATCTTATCTTATTTAATTAAAATCTCTCTTAATTAAATAATATTATCTCATTTAATTCAAATATCCCTTTTAATTAAATTAAATAATCTTATTTAATTAAAAGAAAATCCCTCTTTTAATTAAATAAAACCCCCACTTAAATCCCTCTTTGTTGAAAAAGGAAATAAATTAAATTAAAATAAATAAAATCCCTTTTTCTTCACATCTTTCTAAGTGGTGGGATTTTTTTCTTTTTAAATGAGCACATGGATCAACCAAGATTTAATCTCCACCATTGCTCATTTCTTTTTGCCTCTTAATCTCAACCATTCACTTTCCTTTATAAGGAAACCTCTCCTTCTCATTCTCATATAGAATATTTATGTATTGTTATGCTGCAGGTTTGGAGAGAAATTTTGGAGGAGAATTTGAGCACTTTGGCTTGGATATTGCAACTTCTTTCTTCTTGTCTTCTTGTTTCATGCCCCATGGCAATCTATTTAGATTAATTTTGCACTTGCATGTTAGATTAAATTCATATTTTCTTCCATAGATTAAGCTTGCATATTTCCTTTCATAGATTAATCTTGCATTGTTATCATATAGAATAGATTTTATTTTCATGCATTGAATCTCTCATTTCATGGTGTACTTGCATAGGCACAACTAGGTCAATCTGAGGGCCTTCATCACACACCTTTTCCCTCCATGACTAGGGAACTATGAGTCGATATTTGAGGCCTCATTCTTGAGCAACCTTGGATGGAATGACTCATAGAAGTGTGACACATTTTTAGCACACAATACTTTAATGAATCCTTGCATCATTTCTAGCATGAATTGCATGATATATAGCTTCAATTTATTAATGAATCTTCCATTCTAGGATTGATTGTGTCACTAATTTAATGCATAATCTGAGGGAAAACTTATAGCTTAAATCATACTCTTTCTAGATAGGAAGCAATATGTCAATTTCCATGGTCTTCTTATGCTTTACAATTGACTTTCATATTTATAACCATTGATGCAATGATATATTGAAGTGTTGTGTTGCAGCTTGCAGGTACATAATTTACACACACATGCATCACATCTCTAAAATAGATGTCAAACAAGTATATATAAGTGCAGTATACATCATGTGAATGAACAAGTCTATAGAAGAATAAGAATCTATAACAACAAAAAGGATCATCCAAGCACTTGGAAACGAACGTCATATCTCAAATGGTAAAAGAATCAATACCACTCAACCACATAGAACTCAAAGGTCCACTCCCACCATGCTGAGGAGATAAAATCAGGCCCACACATAAGCATATACAATAAGAAGAAAAGATGCAAGGATAAACAAACCAACAAAAATTGTATGAAAAAGAAGATCCTAGAAGCTCACTATAGCAATAAGGTTCTAAACATTACCATAGGCACCAAACACACATAGGATACCTAGGATGCATATAGGGAAGTGTCTCCGCATAAACAAGATAGATCCTTACGTCTCTTGGGCGAAAAAGCATCATCTCCCACTCCCATCCTTAGCCTTTACTAGCACTCAAGGCATGGACGAGGCACACTATTGTCTTACTAATAATTAACATAGCATTTTATTAAGTTACTTACAATGAGTTGCCTTGGTAAGCCACTTATGGGCGTCGATCTCCATTGTAAACCATTTCCCTCCTATGCACCTAGATAACCTACCCTAGGCTCATAGATCAAATAAAAATCATAATGATAGAATATATCTCAAATTTGGTTCCTGACCATACATGAACACACTGGGTCTCATGAATACCCTATCAACATACTAGCTCTCACAACCATGATTAATATAAAACACTCTCTAACAACATGCAAAAGAACTCAATACTGCAACAAGGTTAGATATATATGATCAAGACCGGAAACAATACCATAAGTACATACACTAAAACACACATGACACCGTAGAAAAATAAAAACCCCAAAGCCTCTAGTGAACACCCTCAAAGGTTGACTTAACTCCCACAATTTAATGTAAATCACTAAAATCAGACACGCTAACATGATTTACAATTCACCCCAATACATGGACTAATAATATTAAATCAATAAAAGAGAACGATAACTAGTTGAAACAAAAATCCCCTAAAAGATTTAATATAACAAATTTAATATACACATGATTACATAAAGAAGAATCAAATCGTGAAAAATAAGTATTTAACTAAATGGTAACATAAAACAACTATTAAATTAATATAAAACATCTAAATAAATACTACTAATAATTTAATTATTATTAATATTATAAGAATCAAATAAAATTTAATAACAATGTAATAAATTAATACTATATATAATATATAATATTAATATTAATTAAATATTATATATATTAATATTATTAATCATTTTGAAAACATTAATAAACCAAAACCAAATTTCATAATTAAAAAAAAACTTTAATTAAATTAATATCATTGGGGGGGTTAATCTCCCAAGGGCTTACTGCCCTTCGAGATCCTCCTATCCTCACGACCCCCACAGTGGGGATACCGGTGGGTCCCCACCGGAGTACCATGCGGTGGTACCACTGCAGGGATTGCAGTGGTCTCACGGCCCCCACGTAGGTGGAGTGTCCACCGCGGTGGACAACAGTACCACTACTGCCACAACAGTGGCCCACACCATGTGGGTGGTTAATTTTATTTTTTATTTCTTTTTTAAAACTTTCTTTGTTTTAATTTAATTTAATTTATTTTTCTTTTAAATTTTTACATGCAATTATATGTAAAAATGATAAATATTTACACATTGATTAATTTTTTTTTTTTTAAAAGAAACATGCACAAAATATATTTTTATAGATATATTTGTATTTCTGATTAAAAAACAAGGACATGCATTTATCCCTCTTACTTTTGCATTAATCATTATTAAACCATCGATTTAATGACTATGACTACACCATTTAGTACATGCAATTTTTCCCCATTTCTTTAATCAATCAAACAGATCTAGTTTTTGACAATAATTTTAATTTAACAAAGGGAACATGGAATTCATTTGTAAGACAACACACAAAACTCTAACTAGGTAAACAATAATAATTTCTTCTTTGAAAACTGATAAATTTAATGAAAAACCTAGTGTTCAAAGCACATATTTGGAACAAACAAGAAAACTCTAGATTTAAACTCACATCATTTTCCTCAGATTAATAAAACAAATAATCATAAAAGAAACAAGCAAGGAGTTACATACAAAGGGATTCCGGTATTCAGACACAGAAGACAAGGATCTGAATACTAAAACTTTAAAGGATTTCAAACCCTACCTTTACCCCAAATAACAAATCTAAAACAATAATGAAGAAAGATGTGATCCAAAATACTCCTAAGCTACACTGCATATGGTTATTTTAGGAGTTTATATGATAGGATGGTTAATGATGTTTTGATCACTCTGTGTATACATGCATGACTCCTCAATTTGATGCTTGGTAGGCGGAGCACCATCCTATTCCATTGACATATATCACTCAGCTAGTCACTCGAGTGAATATTAGGAGAGGGAGGTAGGGGAGGGGAGAATGAGGATGCAACCAAGGAGACAAAGGTTGTGGTTGGGGAAAAGACTGAGATTGAGGCCAAGGAGGAGATAGAGGTTATGGAAGAGATAAGGGTCGAGGTAGAGGAGATGATGAGGGAAAGGGGGATGAGGATAGGGGTGGTGGAGGAGGTGTAAGGGATGTTGGGAGAGTTTCCAAGAGATCTAGTGGAAGATATGGGGGAGGATTTGTTTGAGTATTTCCTTGGAGGAGGAGGTTCCTCAATTTTTGAGGAGGGTTAGGAGATGCACTAAGGTGATTAAGATTGAGGAGAGAGAGGAGAAAGATGATGGCAGTGGAACCACCTCATGAGGATCCAACAATAGTAGTAATGGTAGCAGCAGTGGGAGTGAAAGAAGGGAGGATGAGGAGGAGGAGGAGGAGGATTCTGTAGAAGTTGAGAAACCAACTTCACAGCTCGCCAAGAACACTTGCATGCAAATACCTGATACTGAATGGAAGCCAAAGAGACAGAAACTAGGGTTTGGAAAATCTCAGTGGAGTGAGAGCAAAATTATTATTTCCCCAAAAAAGTAAATACAATAATTACAAAAGCGGCATATAAGGTGAGAAACCCTAAAGCTGGAGAAAGCTAGGTTTGTACATTTAATAATTAATAAACATATTAATTATTATGCACCTACAAATGACAAGCTTAAGTGAATAGAATAATAGTTAGCTTTAATAATTAAACCGAAGTGATTTAATTATAGAGGCAAATGAACTATTACTCTAACACCCCCCTTAAGCAAAGCTCGGGAGGAAACTAACCTAACACAGCTATGAAAGCAAAAGAAATGGGTCCCGACAACAAGGCCTGATTAGGTACCCAACTACAAAGAAATCTCTGTAAAACGGGGAAATGGAGAAAACCCAGTGGGAAAAACTCTACCCCAAAAAGAGATACAACATGTTGAAAAAAACATGAAGGAAGGAAGGCCTCAACAAGACCCCCCAAGGACAACTTATGTCACCCCAAGCATAGAATGCAACTGAAGATAGCGGGGAGATGCAAAAGGTTTGGTGAAGATGCCAGCAACCTGCATGTCAGTGGGAATGTACTCCAAAGAGAGAAAACCATCCTAAAGCTACTGACGGATGAAATGCATATGAAGCTCAATGTGTTTAGTGTGCTGATGCTCCATCGGGTTGCAGGAAATGTGAATAGCACTCTGATTATCGCACCACAAAATAGTGGGATGATCAGGAGGAAAACCAAACTCAGTCATCAACTGTCGAAGCCATAAAATCTCTTGACTAGCATGCACTGCCACTCTATACTCAACCTCTATAGATGAAAGTGCGTGAGAATTCTGCTTCTTGCACGACCATGTGATTGGTCTAGATCCAAGACAAAAGACAAAGCCAAAAGTAGACTTCTGATCATCAACATCATCACCCCAATCTGAGACAGTGTAGCCAACAATGTGAGGAGACCCTGATGTGTAATGAATGCCATACATAAGTGTGCCTTGAATGTATCTCAAGATGTTCTTGGCAGCTTGCCAATGACTCTCATGAGGCTCGTGTGAGAACCGAGAGACTAGGCCAACTAAAAAGGAGAGATCAGGACGAGTGTGTGTCAGGTACAACAAACTGCCAACCAACTATCGATACAATGTAGCATCCACTGAAGGTGAAGTGCAAGAGGTAGACAAAGTAACACCCAACTGAAAAGGTGTGGGAGCAGGCTTGCAATCAAGCATATTAAAGCACTGAAGCATGTCAAGAGCATACTTTTTCTGGTAAACAAAGATCCCAGTAGGGGACTAAACAATCTGTAGACCCAGAAAGAAGTGTAATAGACCAAGGTTTGTCATCAAAAACTACTCCATCAATGCTCGCTGAACATCCTGAATCATAGAAGATGAGCTACCTGTGATGAGAAGATCATCGACATATAGCACAAGGATCAAAACCTCATCCTCAAGATGCTAAATGTAGACTGTAGGATCAGAATGACAGCGTGTGAATCCTGTAGAAAGTAGAAAGGAGTCCATCTTCTCATACCAAGCCCGAGGGGCCTGTTTGAGACCATACAAAGAACACCAAAGTCTACAAACCAAGGAGGAATCCTGCACAAATCCCTGAGGCTGCTCCATGTAAATCTCCTCACTAAGATCACCATGCAAGAAAGCACTCTTCACATCCATCTGAAAAATGGGCCATCCCTGAGAAGCTACGAGGGATAAGACAAGGCGAATAGAGCTCATCTTGGTGATAGGGGAAAATGTCTCAGTGTAATCAATACCCTCAACCTATGAAAAAACCTTCACAACAAGACATGCCTTGTACTTATCAATAGAACCATCAACAACAAACTTAGTATGATACAACCACTTGCATCGCACTAACTTTCTTCCCTTAGGAAGAGAACAAAGATCCTAAGTGTGATTCTTCATCAAAGAAGAATGCTCCTCCTCCATAGCACTGTCCCACTCAGTATGTCCTATTGCTGCCCCAAATGTTTGAGGATCACCACAAATAGCATGACTCAGAAGACTAGAACCCGCAATATGAGACCGGGTGCGACAAGAAGTGGAAGGGTCACCAGCCAGAGATCCTACAACATCAACTATACCATGAGCCCATGTAGGCATCTGTGGAGGATCCTGTGGTGGAGGTAAATGGGGATCACCAAGATCATCATCCTCATCATCCTGAAACAAAGTTGGAAGAGATGAGGGAGTAGTGGTAAGTGAAGTAGACTCTAGAAGTGGGGTATCTACTACAGGAAGGTGCTCATCAAACTAGACGTCCCGTCAAAATAGGACCTCTCTGGAATCAAGATCAAACAACTTGCATGCCTTAACATCCTCGCAGTAGCCAACAAAAATGAGGTGTCGGCTCTTCCACTCCATCGCTCTCCTCTGAGCGTCAGGCAAAAATGCCCATGCTTCACTACCAAAAACTCGAAATGAAGATACATCAGGCTTGACATGAGACCAAGCCTCCTTAGGAGTCATATGTCAAACTGACTTGTGAGGCATCTGATTCTGAATATAGTTGGCACAATTGTCTACCTCTGACCAAAAGGACAAATCCATGGATCTGGACTATATCATACAATTAGCCATCTCCCAAAGAGTTATGTTCCTTCTCTCTGCCACACCATTCTGCTGAGGGGTGTAGGGCACTAAAAACTGATTCTAAAGACCATGTTCAGAGAAAAAATCCCTAAAATCTTGGTTCACATACCCCCCCCCATTATCTGTGCATATCTGGCGAATAGAAAGACCAGATTGCTTCTCCACAAATGTCTTAAAGACTCGAAATGAATCAAAGACATCAGACTTGTACTTCAAAAAGTACATCCATGTGCGCCTGGAGAAGTCATCAATGAAAGTGAGCACATATCTGGCACCAGAAAAAGAAGGAGTGGGAAATGACATGAGGTCACTATGAATCAACTCCAATGGTGCCAAAGCACGAGTAGCTCATCCCTAAGGAAAAGGATCCCTATGTTGTTTTCCAAGAACACAACCCTGACAAACCCCATCAGTGCAAGTAATCTATGGAAGCCCAAGAACAAGTGCTTGTGTGCTCATCTCTTGAAGATATCTGTAATTAACATGGCCCGAACGCTCATGCCAAAGTCTGCTCACTGAATCTGCATGTGCTATAAGACAGGAACCTGTGCTAGTAGAAGACTCAAATCTGTATAGTTGGGATGCAGTTTCAACACTCCCAGTAGCCACAATCATCTCAGAATCATGTAAGTCCCGAATAACCACATCATGTGGTGAAAACTCAACTATCTTACCAAAGCCAGAGTGGCAAATCTGATAGATAGATAGAAGGTTCATCAAAATGTCAGGGACAAAGAGAACATCCTAAAGAGAACCCCTAGCTAATGCAATAGAACCAGAACCCAAAATAGAAAGATGAGATGAGTTCCCAATAGCAATCTGTGAAGTAGCACAAGGGGCAAGTGAGGTGACCAACTGCTAAGTGTGAGTCATGTGGTGAGAAGCATCGGAATCAAGAATCTAGGTGGGCCCAAAATTCGTTGCTCGTGTAGTAAGAGCATGACCTTTCCCTGCAGGGGAGGATGTGGACTGAGGAGCTGAAAGTGATGCTCCTATAAGGCTTCCTCTAAAGCCTCCAAACATTTCCAACACCTAGAAATAGGATGTCCATCCTTGCCACAAAAGCTACAGGTCTCAATTGATTTCTTCTTAGTCTTGGAGGTAGACTCAGTAGACTTCGAAGAAGATTTACCCTTGGAAGGGTTAGCTGGAGGTTTTGAATCATTTTTTTGTGTAGGTTTGGAGGAAGACTCATTGCCTGTGAAATCTTTCTTTGGTTTGCCTTTCTGTTTTGGTTTCCCCTTTGAAGACTAAGCAACCAATTCTTGGCTAGAAGAGCTAGAAGCATCCATCTGTTGGATCTTTGCCTGTTCTCGTGTCAACCGATCATAGAATGTCTCAAAATAAGGCATGGTGTGTCTAGCACCCAAAGCATCCATGGTGGAGTATAAAGTGGAAGAGAAGATCTGATATTGTCCTCACAACTTTGAGAGTATCAAGAAGATACACTCATCATCTGTCTTGGTTTTCCCACATCCCTATAAAACTGAGCGCAGAGACTTGAAATTCATTAAGAAGTCCTCAATGGTGGGAAAGCTGGTAGGTGTCAAAGTGGTCAACTCTGCATCAAGCTATAGTGCTCAAAACTCATTCACTATGCCAAACAAATCTGAAAACTTGCCCCAAATGGCCCTAGGAGTTGTCAACCCATCCAGGTGAAAGAGGAGACTGTCAGAAATGTTCAGTGCAATCAAGCCCATGGCTTCATCCATTTTATTCTTGTGCTGAAGAATCTCAAAAGGACGCTGTAGGACAGGTTGATTTTCATCTAGGCATGACCATAAGCCACATGACATGAGTAGCCTGGTCATGTGTGCTTTCCAGGTGTGGTAATTATGTGGTGTCAGCCAGGCCACAGAGGGGTCCGACATTGAGAGAAGAAAAAGATAGAAGTAGAAGGGTCATTTTCTAAAAGTAAATGATAGAAAGAAAAAGCACCCCCACAAAGTATAATTCTAACCCCCGTACAACAAAGAATCAATTACTGAAAGCATGAAAAAATAGGAAAAAACCTGAACGCCAGATGCAGAGAGGGAGGAAAATGAAGCCTCTACTTCAATGCCAAAAAATAGGAGATCAAATGGCCAAATCAGAAAACAAGACCAGCATCATCACGTCTAGCTCAGAAACACCTTTCCGGTGATATTTCATTTTTCAAAAACGGACGCCGTATGCTCAAGTTACGGCCAAAAAACCAAGTGCCCCTCTGAAAAACAACTCACTGGAAAAACACAGTCACTGGAAAAAAATTGACGTCCAAATGACTGTCAGCAGTTTGCGAGAAAAAATTTGACGCCCGTTGCAAGTTGCCAGAAAAAATTCCAGTCGCCTGAAAATTTTTAAAAATGCCAAAAAATTGCAAAGTCCACCGAAAAAAATTTCCTGTCGCTGACGTCAGCAATGATGTCAGCACCGTGCGTTGGCCGGGCTAGTGGCACACCGGTGGTGGCGCGGTGGCGGTGCACCCCGGTTGTGCTCTGTATGCGCCAAAAAAACCTAGAAAATGACATTTTTTTATATTTTTTTATTTTTTTCTCGAAAACTGTGCCCGTATAGCCTGGGAGGCTAGAAATTTTGCCTGAGGTCACTATGACCAAAATAGTCAAACCTTATAGGTATTTTACCTCTCTCGGGCCTTCTGAATGCAATGGTGGAGTCCATTTTTGCTCAAACGGCTCCAGAAGATAGCACCTCCTTCAAAGTGACAGAAAAACCCCAGAGAAGCTATGGCTGTCATCTTCAAATCATGGCTTTAGAAACCTTCAAACCAGGCAGAGATAGGGTGGCTCTGATACCATGTAGAAGTTGAGAAATCCAACTTCACAGCTCACCAAGAAAACCTACATGCAAATACCTAATACTGAATGGAAGCCAAAGAGACAGAAGCTAGGGTTTGGAAAATCTCAGCGGAGTGAGAACAAAATTATTATTTCCCAAAAAAAGTAAATACAATAATTACAAAAGTGACATATAAGGTGAGAAACCCTAAAGCTGGAGAAAGCTAGGTTTGTGCATTTAATAATTAATAAATATATTAATTATTATGCACCTACAAATGAAAAGCTTAAGTGAATAGAATAATAGTTAGCTTTAATAATTAAACCAAAGTGATTTAATTATAGAGGCAAATGAACTATTACTCTAACAGATTCATGGGTTGCGGTGATGGTTTGAGGGGGAAAAGAAAGGACGGTGATATGGATGAGGCAATGGGGGTCCATGATAAGGGGGTTTCAGAGGATCATGGGTTATTTAAGTGACTCACTTCTATGGTTGAGGATCTTACCCTTAGACCGGAGAGAGAGAGAGAGAGAGAGAGAGAGAGAGAGAGGTGTACATGATCTTTCTCTTAGGGATTCCATGGATCAAATATGGAGATCAGGTCGAGAGGCTCAGAGAGATTAATTATTTGTGAGGGAATTATGAGAGTGTTGTTCCTAGAGATCAACATGTTCCAAGCTATACTTCCTCTTAGAGGTCTATTAGATCCTAGCAATCTTAGGGTAGTGCCACGATAGCACAATCATTGAGAGCTTGTCAGGAGGCACTGGTAGATCCCGCGCAGTAGTATGGGACATGATTTATTATGTCACTCCCTCATTAGCTTATACGCGAGGGAGGGGGAGCAATTTTTGACACACTTTACTATATCATTGCATCATTCTTTGTATCATTATTTTAGACATTATTGAGTTTTGACAGAACTTGCGAGCTCCCATTGTACTCAGACACATGAGATATGCTTCTATATGATGTGATGTATGCTCCTTTCTATATGCTTATTCTATATGATGTTTCATCTCTACATGATGATGATGTGATTATATGCATTTTACATGATGATGATTTTGATTATGCAGACATATTGATGTATGATGTTTAATTTTCCTATGATGATGATGCATTTCTATACGAGTTATGATGTTATTGATGATGGATGCATTGATAATATGATATAATATGCACATATTATTTTATTTTTATAATGAAATAAATGAATGTAAACCTAAAATGAAACAATATATCTGAGTACATGCATTTGTCAGTTAGAAGAAAATTAGAAAGAAAGAATAGTTCATTGTGATCAACATGATTGATGTAACCAAGTCGTTGCCAGATATTACAACTTTTATTCATCATTGTGCCTTATTATGAAAATAAAGAGATACAAATGCCCCTAGATATTGACCATCTGGATATCACTATGATATCTAATAACAATAAGAAGATAACAGGCAAGGAATGTTCAATTATCTTCTATAGATTAGCTCAGATCATGGAATTGTGTGGTTGTCAAATGTGTGACAGATCCTATCACATTTATCCTGAATCATCATTTCCCTAGAATTAAATTGAAATGATCCACATATAGAAAACAAATACAAAAGGATTATGAACGATCCAGGCCACAATCACCACTCTGTGGTATCCTTGAGGAGCATAGGCACACAATCGCGAAAGATAAATTGACAATAGACTGACCTAATCAACAACCTCACTTTTCCTTGATTGGTTTGATTTTAATGTTTGATTGTGGATGTGTCTAGTTTCAGAAATGGACAACTTGTATAAGACTCATCCATCTGGTTTCAAGTATATTTGTCATTGTCTGAGACAATTAATTGATTAATTTGATTTTATTGATTCAAGTGATGACTTATTGAATTTTTGATAAAGACAAGTCTCCTGACTCTATTGTTGATATATGAAGCTCTTCATTTGATATGATTTGATGCTTGATCGTCACTTTTTTCTTGTCGTGACAAAGATCATTTATTGCAAAAAATTTGATTTTGTTTTGATTTTTTTGATTTGACACATCTTAGGACTCATATGTTTAAGATCGAGGTATGTGTGACTACCATGAAAATGAAAATTCCTATCATAGACACCCCAAACATTGTTGCCTTAAAAGAATTTTTGATATTTTTTTATTTTTAGGGTTATTTTGGGATTTTTTATGATATTTTTGATCATTTTTTGGACATTTTTCTCTTTTTAGGGGGGGGGGGGGGGGTTTAAGGACTTTATTTGAAAGTTTTTGAATTTTTCTAGGACTTTAAGACTACCCCTAGTATCTAGAAAGGAAAGGGAATTATGGATTGATGGATGGACTGGTATATGGATTACTGCCAAAGATATCTTAGTATGTCTTGAAGTTGTTTCAATTCTAAGGACTATCCATGAGATGTGATAACATGTGTTTTCCAAGCTTAGGGATTAGATATGACAAGAAAGGGTAATGAAACATTGCATTAATTGAAATGTGGTTTACAAGAGTGGGAATGTCAAGAGGATGTTGAAAAAATATTTGGCATTTTTATGTCCTATTTTTATATTAAGATCAAAAAAATGGATTTGGGTAGGATAATGATAGGACATGAATAGGGAAATCAAGATCAAGAATGGACAAGGGGAAGGGAAATGGATTGAAGGTTGTGATAAGATATGCCAAAGGGATGTGGATAGGATAAGGGATATGGACCAAAGGGATGTGGACAACATGAAGTAGATAGGACATGTGATGCTTCTAGCGATATTCCTATCCTTGTCAAGATCAAAGTTGGGAAAAGGGAAATATGGATGTTTATAAGATAATGGATATGAGTAACATATGGTAATGGAGGAAATCAAAGGGATATGATATTATAGGATATGGATGAATTTCATAGATTACACATGAAACTGTATGGAATGCTAGAAGTTCATAGATTACACATGATGCGGTTTGCCAGGTTTTCATCATGGTACTTTCCCAAACTAGCGCATGTTTTCTAGGTTTTCACTATTAGACGAAATTATTTCTCTTGATTTTTTTTGTGTTACCAAGATGTCTGTTTTCCAAGTTTTCATCAAGACAATATATTTTTATTTTTTTATAAACATTTTGGAAGATGATGGACTCATGTAAGGCCATAGAGGAAGGACTCAATCCTATTTTTCCTTGGATAGTGATTTTGAACGATATGAAATAATGGACCATAGCATTTGGTGGTATGTTAAAAGATGTTGGTAGGGTAATGAAAAAGGGAGATGAAAGGGATGATTGGATGAAGTGGGATAAGGGTTTATGAAAAGGATTAGATGGGATGGATGTAAGGTTGGAAAATAGGAGTCGAATAATAGATGGGGTATTGGAAGACTTGTGTATGATTAGATGGAAAGGGTGAAAAGGTCAACATTAGCACACACCTTGAGGGGTGATGCAGTGATGGAGGAAAATGAGATTTTGTATTTGATGAAAGAATGGATGTGAATTTTGGGACATAGGGACCCAAAATAGATTTGGAAGGTGGGCAAGATTTAGATGCAGGGATAGAAATTTTAGATGCCAAATTTGATTTTTCTTTGGGATATTGTGCTTCAAGAAGCCTCTTAAGAATCCACATGAATTTTGATTTTTTATTCTTTTGTGGTCCTTGGAACGCATTGTTTCTACAAGAGATTTAGGAACCCATATTTTTTTTACTTAATCATTTTCTCAAGGGGCCTTTGTGGCCTTTTCGATACTTGTTTTTATTTTTGGATCATATTTTTCTTTAGTTTTACATGTTGATCCTTGCCTTCATGTGGATTTCTTGACTTATGGAACTTATGTTTGGCATCCAAATTGTTTGAAAATGGAATTTAATTCATGGATGGATAGGAATTATATGAGGCCTTTTAGAAGGGTGGAAGGTTCTCCAAGATGTGTTCCTTTGTTGAAATTCATGTGGGAAAGGGTATATGGATTGTGAGCTAGTGGATAAAGGAATATATGGACCTAAGATGGATGGAAGAAATGAAGGGGGAGATATATGCTTGGATTTGGAAGGGATGTCGATATCTTTAGAATGAGATTTGTAACTAAGGCCATGATCATTTGAATTTTCTTTTATATGAAAGGGTTTTAATATACTTTATTCATGGAGGTTTAACCCTTTGACTTGATAATTATTTTGACTAGTAGGATACTTGCTGCAAGATGCTAGTCTATTTTGAGGTGGAGGAGGTATGTAAGACATGATAGAATCATGAAGTAGACCAGACTGGATGGTAGTTGACAAACCTGTTTGACATGTATGTCATTCACGAACAACTTGAGAAAATGTTCTTGGATCGTGATGGGGATAAGGAGGAATAATGGGATCCTATGATGGAATAGGAGTAGTGACAGTATCATTTGGTAGGATAGGATCTCATGGAGAATATGGAGGATTGGGACATGGAGATGAAGGAATGGTAGGCTCATGAGGAGAATCTAGAGGGATGATGGGATCTTGTAGTAGACATTAAGGTGAAGGGATACTTTTATCTTGAATTGGAATAGGATCATTAGACTCTATTTTAAGGGTGGTTTTCTCTTGACTATAAATAGTATTATTGGGAATAATGGAAGGGGTGACATGATCTTTCTTAGGAATTGGAAGTGGAAGGTCAATAAGACTTGGAAGGACATTTATCACTTAAGATGGAAGAGGATCATCTTATATAGAATGGATAAGTATAGAGTAATCTTTACGAGACTCTAGAAATTTGTGTTCTTGGTAAAAAAAACTGGACATATTTGTTCATTATTAAGATCTTGATCATGATTTTCTTCAGGACTTGTTTATTAATGCTTTTCATCACCCTCTTGACATGAGGTATGAATTGGAATATGTATAGTGGATTCTTGGAGGGGTTCAAAGTTTTGATATGAGGGATAGGGACTTTGAATGGGGCTCTCTAGAGTAGGTTTGTCTGGGAATGGAAAATATGGTGGCATTGGATCTAGGACTGGTGTATAGTAGATGGGAAATTGTATGAAGAAAGGGATTAAATTGGAAATCAATTATGGATAGCCCTTCAGAGGTCTCATCACTAGATATATCATTTGATGGAAATGAAAAATATTTCTCTTGTGACACTTTGGGGGATGAAGGATTGGTGGGAAACATGGAGGCTTCTTGAGGGAAAAATTCATCATGGGAGGTAGATGTGTCATTTCTAGACATGGGTAGATGATTTTGATTCTCTTGAGTAATAAGATGATGTCTACCAACCAATTTTTGACGCAAACGGTAGAAAAGACTAGAGTGGAATTTTTGTTGCTTGAGAAATCTTGTTGGTGATACCATATTGACATTTACGTATTGTAAATTGTTTTTTGATTGAACATATGGTATAGTAGGTTGCTTATTGATTATATTTTATTATTTTCCAAAGGATGACATATTTGCAATCATGTTTGTTTGGGAGATTCTTGGTGGTAGATTTGAGGAAATCAAAGGATGTTCATTGATATCTGATCTGATCGGAGGCATATAGTCAATAGGGTAGGGATATATGTCCTCTATGGTGTAATGCTTCGGTTTCCTTTGATTGTGAAGATCATTTAGTTGAGTTTGCAGGTTTTTCACTCATTGCATGAGGATATCAGTTTGCAATTGTTCCTATGCCAACTCGAGGAAAGTTTTTGAATAGAAAAAAAATGGTCTATGTCATCATAGTAGTTGGGTTCTTGTTCTTTTTCATATGGGGGAAATGGATTGAAGTACATGTCATATGAGTTATTTCTTCTTTGAGGTCTAATGATTGGTCTCTAACCAAAAGGGTATGGAAGATGCATCTTTCTATTGATTTGAAGTGTTTAGAGTATGGAAGAGACATCTTTCTATTGATTTGAAGTGTTCAAAGTGTGATTCAAATTTTTATTGTGGTGATTTCCAAAATTGAAGTGTATCTTATGGTAATGTATAATAGAGAAGGATCAATATGTATGATGAAGACTTGAGATGTTGATGTCAATTCCTTGGTTCTAAGAACCTATAATCCTTGATGGAAAAAAACCAAAATCAAAGATAAAGACTACTGCCGATACTTTCAAATAAATAGAATTTAGATTCAATAAATAAAATAAACAAATGCAACACTCACTTTAATCAATATTCCTAAGATCTACACACTGAGTGTATGTTCCAGATTATTTTCATAGGTCTTGCACAGAAAAATATTCTAGAAAGTCTACCTAAGGTCAGTTTGGTTTAACATGCCTAAAAAGGTATCTTACTACTTAACCGGTTTCTAGTAAGCATTCTATTGAGAAATACTTGAGTTTATCCTCCATTACACAGGCCTCCCACACACATAAAACACATTTTTGTTCCCTCTCACCGATCTCGTTAAGACAAATCTTGGGAGGCAAGCCCACTATGGATCAAAATTGAAAATGCACCACTTGAAATAAAATTTGAAATAAAGACAGATCTGATATTTTTATCACCTTAAGAAAGGTGATAGAATATCCCTATTTTATTTATTCTCCAAACACAATAGACATGGTTTTCATTTTTAGACCTTTAATTAATGGAACTCCACTAGGTTTGGCATTTTGATCACCTTAAGAAAGGTGAGAGCATAGGTCTACTAGCTTTGTTCATAAAATAATGAGGTCTCCCTAATTAATCTATGTGTTTAAACTAAAATTTTCCAAAGTAAGATTGAAAGGTACATGAAAGATCAAAAACATATAGTGTGCACCTTATTCGATGTTATGCACATTTTTTATATTCCTTTACCTAGGCAGATGCTCCAGCTCCTAAGCGTCCACATCAACTCCCATACATAATAGTACAACACAATAAATTCAAGGTGAATGAAAATTGACGTGATTATAAAATCCAAAATTTACCAAAAATGAGCATACAAATCAATTGAAATTGGAACAAATGCACCTTGATTTTTTTTGTGCTTTTGACCTAGTAATCAAGATCCAATTTTTAGATATATTGATGGCCCACAAAAATAGAAATGGAAAGCAGTAACCCCTATTAAAAATTAGTGAGATTTCCAAAACTGCAAAAATTTTCAATAAAATCCTTCATTTGTGCCCTAAGGACCCGATTTATCAAAAAAGGCCAGTTTTCAAAAATCTAATTATTTCAGCCATTAGTTGTCATCAACATTAAAAACACAGGGAAAAAACCCCATTTATTATTTCAAGTGTTTTCCATAAATGTAAATTTTTTATATATTAATAATAAGGTAATCAAAAGTATTACAGAACATAGAAGTTCACAATATCATCATAGCAGACCAAAATACAGAGGCGACACCTCAAACCAAGAGTATGAAAAATGTGAAAGTTTTACAACATAAAATAGAAATAAGGAACCCAGTAGAGCTAGATCAAAATATCATCAAACTCATCCACCCAGGCAGTCTAGCCCATAGTGCCCTCCATCCAAACAATGCTCTTCCTCTTCTGTATCTGGTGAAGAAGGAAGATCGTGTTATCCGAGGCCAGCTTACTATTCTTCTTGAGTTCCCTGTTGAAATCTTGAATTGTTCTTTCAAAGATGTGGAGATTGTCAATATGGTTCCTCCATGCCTGACCGTCCTTGACCTCGTAAGAAAAGAAAGTGGTGTGTCCATTTTTAAGAAGTCTCTTGAATTTATCCTTTTCCACCCTCATGGTAATCTGAACCTGCAAGAAAATTTTGAAGAATGTGAGACTTTTGAAAGAGTCAGTAAGAACCCTGGTAATACCTTGAAACCTTTCTTCATTCCTGCACTTCCAGATCTACCAAAGAATGTTAGAAGAAAGAATATATTAGAAAAAGTTAAAGTCCTTATTAATACCTTCAATATGACCAGATATAATTTAAAAAACATTAACATTACTAGGAATGTAAATATCAAACATATGCCAGATGGATTTGGCAAATTTGCACTCTAAAAAAATATGTCTGCCAGACTCAGGAACCCCACATAGGTTACAGATTTGAGCAGAAGTGAAATCATTTTTAAAAGGAAGTCTGTCCAACATCAAGAGCCATTTAAAACATTTGATTTTAGGTTTAATAGGGACCTTCCAGATTCTGCCAAAAATCTTTTTCCATCAGAGGGCGCAAGATTAGAGTACCGGAGTTTATTGGTATGGTCAATAATGGAGTCATTATGGCCAATCACTTTGTAAATGTTTTTGGCTTTAATTTTATTCATAATGGTTCCATCAGGCCACATTATCTTCATTAATCTATCGGATTCAACTTAACAACAAGAGGGAATATTACCACAGGCTTCCTTGATCATGTTATAAGTCCTTTTTTGGGATAAAGGTATGTTAAATCTGGTATTTAGCTCTTCCTAGCTAAGTAAATTGTCATTTTCAAATAGATCCATAAATTGAGATATACCCATCTTATGCCAAAACGTGGCAGAACATCCTTTGGAAAGGGCAAGAGGCTTACCAGAGCGATACAAATTCCACCAAATGGACCTCTCACCAAATAGCTGATTATCATCATGGAAAGACTTATTAGAGGCAAAAAAATTAACATTGCTCCAAGCCTTCCATATGGATTTGAAGATAGCCGAGCCTTGAACAACCACAGGAAAGTCTCCTAAAATTAAGTCTAAAAAAGGAAGGTTTTTCCAAGCCTTAGCATTTTTAGGATACCCTCTTTCAATATTGCTTCTAATAAGAACTTTCCAAGGATCATCCCCAGCTAGAGAGTGGAAGATCCATTTGGCGGTGAAAGCAATCCCCATGGTTTTAAGGTCCTTCAATCCCAGCCCCCCAAGGAGTTTGTCCATATGGCACCAATCCCACTTCACAACATGAATTTTCCTATTACCTTTGCCATCCAACCAGAGATAACTCCTAATCTCTTTTTGGATTTATAAAATTTGGTAATTACTGAACATCTAGGCAGAAGCATAATAAGCATTGTAGGAAGAAAGAATTTTTTGGAAAAATTGCACTCTACCAGCCAGGGATAGAGACCTATTGTGCCACTTATTCAACTTTTTAAAGATTTTCTCCTTCACCCAAAGCCACATGTCTTTGAGAGAGGGATCAACAAAAAAGGGGATACCCAAATACCTCACGATGGTGTGCGGTCCTACCCTTTGAAAATCAAATTTATCAAACCACATAGGAGGTTGTTCCTCCCACCCAAGACATATGGATTTGGAATGAGAAAGACGAGCCCCAAAGATGGTACAAAATATCTTGAGTTTTTCAATAAGGGCTTCAAAGTTGGTTTTAGAAGACTCATGGAACATGGCCGTATCATCATCAAATTAACAGTTGATAAGGTCATCCCCATTAGGAAGGGAGATGCCTTTCATAGGCCGAGAGAGCTTGTCATCTCTAAGGATATAGAAAAGAGCATCCACAACAATAGAAAAGAGAACGGGAGCCAATGGGCAACCTTGTTTGATGGAGTAGGTAAGGGGAACAACCTCAGACAGATAACCATTGACATCAATTTGAGAAAAAATATTAGTAAGAAGCACATTAACAACTTTTCAAAAGAAGCTAGGGAAACCAAAGGCTTCCAACATCATGGATATGAATTTCCACTCTATCTTGTCATAAGCTTTTTCAAAATCCAAAAGGAACATAGCCAAGTTTTGATTGGAATGTTTTTCCCAATTCAAGGCTTCCCAGCTAGTAATAAGATTTTCAAGGATATATTTGCCTTTTATAAATCTAGTTTTAGTAGGACAGACGAATTTAGGAAGAATTTTCTCAATTCTGATAGCCAAAATTTTGGCAAAATTTTTATAGGAGACATTAACTAGAGTGATAGGGTGCCAATTCTTAAGCAAAGCCTTATCCCCATCCTTTGAAAGTAGTTTAATGATACCACTATTAATGTTTTTTCCTAAAGAACCAGTGATTAAAGCTTCCTTATATATCTCATACAGGTCATTGCAAATCCAAACACTGTTGGCTTTGTAGAACTCAATAGGCAGCCCATCGAGCCTCGGAGCTTTATCAATTTTTAGAGTATTAATATCATTCTCAATTTCCTCAATCGAGATTTCCTTACAAAGCACTGAAGCATCAGTGTTGGAGATATTTTTGGGAATCAGAGACATATAGTGGTTTCTAAGATTGTTGGCTTCCTCAGTGTCCTCAGAGGTGAATAGCTTCTTATAGTAAGTGGAAAAAGCATGCTTTATGCCATCAAGATCAGTAATTTCTTGATCATCAATAATAATTCTGTCAATAGCTTCATTAGCCTTCTTATGCTTGATAAGATTAAAGAAAAAATTGGATCCCCTGTCCCCGGCCTGAAGCCAGTGAGCCCAGGATCTGATCTGAGCTCCTCTAATTTTAGTTTTCTGATGTTTTCTAAGGGTATCTTTAATACCTAAAACATAGGGGACGAGCGAAGCATCCCAAGGGTTAGCTTGGATTCTTCTCTCAACCTCTAGAAGACTATCAGCCAGAATCTTCTCGATGTATCTAGAGTCTTTAGCCCTCTTTTGTCCAAGGGTTTTTAATAAAGTTTGCCATGCAACAATGTTCATATTCCAACGGTCAGCATGGGAGATGGATGGAAATTGATGTTTGTTAAGATTATGAATGAGATTTAGAGCCGCGAGAATGTCTTCATCCTGAAGAAGATTAGTGTTGAGCAAGAATTTAGTATTATGGGGCTTAACATGGGCAGAAGAACTGATAGGTTTAACACAAAAAGAGATCAGATGATGATCAGAAAGGGTGGTGGGAGTAACCTTGACAAAGTTACCAGTACCATCGGGAAATACTGAGAAGAAATTTTTATTAACATAGAATCTGTCCAATCTTGAGTAAATTCTAGCATGCCCTTTTTGAAAGTTACACCAAGTATGCCATAAACCAGTGTTGGAATCCTTGGATCCAGACAACGGGTCGAAGAGAAGTTTATTCAGCTTAAGCTTGTCCCAATGGGACTTCTCAGTGCCTTTCCAACTGAAGGGAAGACCACCAAGTTTATCGAATTGATCCTCAATCATGTTGAAATCACCTCCAATGACCCACAGAATATTAGGAAGAGAGTCAAGCCAATTCCAAAGCTGATACCTCTCATTGTATTCGTTAGAGGCATAAATAGAACAAATACCAAATTCCAAGCTATTAGTCTTAAAAATAGTCCACAAATCTTTGTTACATGGGGAAATGGCACTATTAGTGACAACCCTTTCACATTTAGGGTTAATTAATATAGCAATGCCACCTCTACCCTTAGGGTGCTGAGTGACGAATTTAATCACGTCCTAGATAAAATTAAGGTTGGTTTCGAGAGTGAAACCAGTAGCTTTAATTTCTTGCAGCATCAAAAATTCAGTGGAATGTTTAGCATCCATAAAATGATTGATAATATGCTTTTTATTCGGGGAATCTAGGCCCCTGATGTTCCATGAAGTGCAGTTCATGAGGAAACATTTGGTGGGGAATAACCACTACCTTCTGCGGAGATGTAATTGGGCACAACAACCAGATTGGAAATTCCTCCAACTTTCTTAGCTGAGGGTTGTTTGTTTTTAGATCCGAAAGGTCTTCCTCTACGTTTAGAGGAAGGGATATCATTTTTGAGATCGAGATCATCATCAGAGAAAAATTGTGATGTGTTATCAAGATCCATAAACGGGTTTGGTGAACAAAGATGGTTAAGGATGTGCTTGAAATTCGCTGGAATAATTTCAACAAAAAATTCATCAGAGATTTCTTTGAAAAGTTTTGGGTAGGGGTCAAGGAGAGCAGCTTCCGAATTCACTTGCTTCATTATACCAGATTTTGAAGTAGACACACCCACAAATGGAGATGGGCTAGAAACACGGGGAGGCGGAAGAGGAGTTATCTCTAGGTCATGTATCCCATGAGGAGGATTCAACTTTTTTGTCCTCTTTTTTCTTTTCTTTGAAATAGTAAGAAAATCATCATTTTGCTTGGCATCCGATGTGGGAGAGGAACATGAGATATGCGTAGAAGGTTGAGAAAGAGGGAGTGGTGCATAGTTGGGTGACTCAAATAGAGGGGTGGTCGACAGGGGTGTTTTAATGACAGGGGTATCCATTTTGGGGTTCAAAATATTTTTAGACACACTGTGATAGTTAGTTTTTTTCAGGGGAGGGTTTCTTTTAAGTATAGAGTAGTCCTTTCAAAGGTGACCCTCCTTCCTGCATATAAAACAAGCATTAAGCCCACCTAATATTTCAATGGGGCATGAATATGACTCATAATCAATGTTGATCATAAAATCATTGGAAATTTCTCTACCTGGGTTGATTGAAATCAGAATTCAAGCATCCATATGCGGGACCAATCTAACAGTGTCGTCCATTCTTATAAATTTACCTATAGGTTCCAGTAATTGGGGTAAGAAGCGCCACAAAAAAGGTGGAATATTTTCTACCAAAATCTATCTTGGGGCCGAGAGGGCCAAAATCTCTTCATGAACAACTTCTGGTGTCTAGGCTAGGGCACAAAATGATGTATTACCAACATTCCAATACTGTTGTTTAAGGATAGCAGCTTGAGAATCATGATTATTGAAAAAAATAACAAATAAACCTTTATGAATTTGCCTACAGAAGGAAATATGAAAGCCAAGATTGAGGTTCCAATAATTGTGGAACCAATCATCCAAGAATTTTTGAGGCGGGCATTTATCAATCTCAACAGCAGAAAACAAATTGCAGAGTTCTTAAGTCTATCCTTTTCATTTCTAATTTCTACCAACATTTCTGAATTGGGAGAAATAGAGAAACACTGCAAGGTAGGGCCAGTGTTCTTACCAAGTTTCTCTGCCTCATTAGATGGAGTAACGCTAAATTTAGCATTGGCAGCGATGAGGGTTTGAGCAACGGCTTCAAAAAATGTTTTATGTTTACCAGTTTGAGTGCTATGTTTGATGTTATCGGTGCTCAGGATAGGGGTGACAAAGTCATTAATAGTATCCATTAAAGGCGAGTTAATGGAAGGGGGTACAGGTTCAGTTGATCAACTGAGAGGTGTTTTAAAAGAAGGCAAGTTGGGTTTATCAAAACAAGAAAGATCACACTGATTTGCTCTCAAAATTATTTTTTTATGAGAAATCATAAAAAAAATTATATATTGCAAAAAAATGATCATGAAAATCTGAAATTTTAATCGTAGTATCCTTATATCATACCTAAACTTCAGTAAAAATTTCATAGAAAAAATCCAAGCCATTTAGGAGATATGATCAAATCTTTGGAAACCTGCATGCAACAATAAATAAGCAAAGAAAAACCTACATACAAACATAGATGACAAAATTATCAGATTTTTATCATGTTCACATCGGGTTCACCAAAATGTATGTAGGGAAAATCTGCAAGACTAGAGAAACCCAATTAGTAGCACCAATCTATAAAATATAGCAAACTAGAAAAATTGATTTAAGCCCTACTAACAACAAAATAATGAAACATCATGAATAATTAACAAATTAAATTGCAAACTGATTTATTCAAAGCTTTTGTTTCTTCTCTCTTCCCCTTCTAAAATTTTTCTTTATATGGTGCTCAAAGTTGATATTGGCAACGCTTATGACTTGGGATATTCAAAAAAATATGATAAAAATGGCTATATGTTGATTGCATTTCACTTAGAAAACCTACATAAAGATTGTGCTCTTAGAAAATTGGATCCTTATTTCAAGAATAAGGAGGGTTTATATAGAGATTTCATATTGATCAGGATGGAATTGGGAAATACTGAAATCTAATTTTTCAGTATTTTTGATGTCTCAATAAACTACATTTTTGAAGGTCTTCAGGGCATTTCTGGGCCTATCCCTTGTCTACAATTTAGGATTTCAACTTTGGGTCTACAATTTTGGATTATCTTTCCAACGAAGTAAACGGTTCACAAATCATACCTAGGACTAGAAAGTTATGCCTTCTACAAGCAGGCCTAAATTTTAATATAGTTTTTTTGAAATTTTTGGTAGTTTTAACAAGTTTATTTGTAATAAACATTATGATGACTCTTCATTTCATTTCCAAGGTATTAGAGTGACCCTTGGGATCCATCATATTTGTATAAACTCTAATTTTGAATAGAATGGATTAGTTTTTGTCTTGCAATTCTGTTGTTAGAATACTGGTTTTTATATTGAAATTGACAATACCGTAGGTATCACACCAGGTATTGTAATCTGATTCATAATTCAGATCAGTGGTATCAGAGTGGGAATTCTCCTTTATGCCAATTTACACAAGGTCCTCCTACCAAAGATTAGGATTGGATACACAAGATTTGTCAGAATATCCACCTTTGAGGCGCACACAATCGAAGATGTCAGACGATAAAATTAAGCAGTTGGTGGAAGAGGCTTTAAATAAGCAACGAGAGGAGATGATGAGTCAATTTTCACTCCTACAAAATTAAAAACCTCTAAATCAAGAACAACATTTCATGGAAATAACCCTTTCAAAGCGCAGGTAAATTTTGACATCCCAAATTTCGAAGGAAAAATCGACATTGAAGCTGTTGATAACAAAATTGGATAGGTACTTTTCTGTAAACAATTTCTCAGATGTAAAAAAATAATGTTTTCTCTCCTCAAAGATGAAACCCATGTGAAATTATCCTAGGAATCCAAATTAGCAAATAAAGATCGAGAATTATCTGATGGAAATGGCTTGGAAATATCTTTTGATAAGAATCCCACATGGGGAGAATTTGTGGAATACATAAAAGAAGCATACCTTCCTGAGGATGTCTATGAATAGAAATACATAGAATGGCAGCTGCTTTGACAAAAGAGGGATCAGTCTGTGCAATATTACACCAACACATTCCATCCACTTTCAGAAAAACTTGATATTGAGGATTCAGAGAAGCATCAAATTCTGAAATATCGTAGTGGACTTCACAAGTATATTCAAACAAAGATAGAATTTTTGAATATTGAGACAGTGGCAACTGCCTATAAATATGGTACCAAAATTGAAGATAAATCCAAGAAGAAAGGGAAGAGGGACTACTTTGCAAATAATAAGCCAAGGGTTGAAGGTGACAATAAATCTGCAGGAAAATAGGTGACCAAGGAACCTCACTCAAACTCACCTAAGAATACATGGTGGGCTGCAAAAAAGACACACACAAATATAGGGATGTGGTCTGAGATGCATAAGTCCCCAACCCTTAATACAAAGGATTGTCGAAGTATTAAAAATCTCATGACAGAAATACGAGGAAAGGAAGTTGAATCTGAATCATTACCAATAGATACTATTGAGAAAAAGGAGAATGATTTTGTCATAGAAGCATACCCATAAGTCATAGTTGCAACTGCTAAAGTAATGCATCATGAAGATGAAGAGAGACTTTTTCATTCACAGATGTGGGTTGATTGAAAGCCTTTACATTTTATTATTGATAGTGGGAGCCAAAAGAATTTGATATCTAGGGAGACAGTCAAAAGATTAAATTTGAAAGTGACAAGACACCCACATTCATACTCTATGGGATGGGTAAATGAGGGAGTGAGATTAATTGATTGATCGACGATTGAGATTAGTTCTGAGAAAGCAAGATTGGACGAACGAGATAATTAGAGATGGAGTGACGATGAAGAAATTTCATTCTTGAAGAGAAAAAGAAAGAAGATAAAGGTTGAAAATATATTTTAGTTTTGGAGAAAATCAGTTTCCAAAATTTAATTGATTTTTTTATTAAAAGATCATTTTTATTTTCAGTTTTGAGGATAATAAATTATTTTTTAAAAAAAATTTAAAGATTATTTATGATTTTCAAAATTCTGGGCTCCTCATGAAATTGTTTTTTTAATTTATTTTTGGAATATTTTAGAATTAAAAATTCAATTTAAAATGAATGTGGAATTATATCAAAATTAGAGTGAAATTAAATAAAATTTAGTCTAAAATGAAATTGAGATGAAATTAAATTAATTTGGGACATTAATTTAATTTAGAAGAATTAATTAGCTAATTTAAATAATTAATGATAATTATTTAAACAATGAGGATTTAGAAATTGAATTTAATTAAGTGATAAAGACTAATTAATTAAGGTAAACTAATTAAATAATATTAATTATTTAATCAATATTAGGAAATGATTAAATGATGAAAAGATTAGGACAACATAATCAAGATGATTAATTAAATAATTAAAGAACCATTTAATTGATAGAAGAAGAATTAGAAATTAAATGCGAGCTCGCAAGTCTGTGCATTTTTGGGTGTCTACAGAACCATCTCTCACATATTATAAGTCAAGGATAGCAATCATTTTAGAGAAGTGAATAAAGATACATGAAGGTTCATTTTTACAAGTACAACTCAAATTTGTTTGATGGTGAAGGCATATATCCTCCATGATGTAGTTCACATATTTGAATAATGAGGCATAAGGTTGTACACCTCAAAATAGTTATAGTTTGATAGAAATTTTGAATTCGATCAAATTTCCTATTGTTGTCTAGGATATTGCATCCAATAGTCTTTATGTTAAACTTCCCCTAAAGAGGTAGCTTAAAAATATTACAAGCAATGTATGCATATCAACTTTTTACATGTATTTATCAACCCTTATCAATAATGTATCCTTGTTATTTAATGCATCAAGGACATGGATGACTTGTTTATTTTTCTCTAGTCTAAAACTGATGGCTATAGGATAATAAGGTGAAAATTTTCTGTTTAATGCAATTTTTACTACCCTTTCACTATAGGCATATATATTCTAACTTACTTATTGGATTGGTACTTTAAACTTATGTCAATTCACAAGAATTTATAGATTACTAAAGAGAAATCTTCCTCAATAAAAAAATATAGTTAAAATATCATTAAAATTAATTATTTCCACTATCTCGAGGATCATGCATTTCATGTTGGTTATAGTTGGGAATTTAACAATGATTTGAATAGAACAATACCAAGTACTATTGGCAACATGCCAAACATAAAAAATTGTGAGATGACTTAAATCTAGATGAAGTTCATGTTGGTTTAGATATGTTTTATATCCTTTATCTAAGGATGATGATATCAAATGAAATAATATAGAATAATAAACAATAGACTTTTCTCATTTTTGTAGAAGCTATAATGGTAGTCTAGATACATGGGTTGGTGAAATAGTTATATTACAAGGTAATTCAAACAACTTCTTTGAAAGGGTCAATTGATTTGCAAGTATTTTTATTCTCTAATATCTTCATTTTATAAAATAAAATCCCTAGTAATACTATAATAAAAAAAATGAAATAAAGATAAATGGTAATAAACATCAAGTTTCTAGTGTCCATTGGATTAAGCTTAAGGGCTTTAAGACAATATCATGTTCTCAATTTTCACATCAACAATTTCAATTCCCACTTTGTGATCTATCATCATAACATTAGTATATTTGCAAGTCGATAATCAATTAAATATATCTCATTCCTAAGAACATTTTTTATTTTTTATTAAAATATTTTTAGATCATCGAAAACCAATATTTTTATTTTAGAGGATGTAAATTTTAGATCATCAAAAACAAAGATTTTCATTTCAGAGGATGTAAATATATTGTCTCAAGCACATGTTCACATGTTTATTTTTTGATGAAAATCTCTTTATTTTTGCCAACAAGGATTCAATCATTTTCGACTATAACAAAAAATAGGTGCTCAAAATTTTCCTTACCATTTCTTTAATGTTGTGCTCTTGTTGAAATTCAAGTAAAAAAGTACACCTCTTTTCTAACAAAAAATCCAAAAGAGCATTCATTACTTCTGTTTTGACAAGGGAGATCAAGTAAAAATTGTAGAGTTCCAAAGTCAGCATTTGTTTTTCTCTTTGGCGGCGAGCCCACCCAAACCTTCACTTTCATTTCTTTGTCCCTTCACTACACGCACATAGTTGAAGATAGGTGAATGCTATCATTGGCGTCCACAACCATTACCAAAGGAGTTTCCATGAAATTTTTGGCTATTTTGTGGGCTTCACAACTAGTTTCATCATGATGATGGTTTTGTTTGTTCAAGTATTTACTTGGTCACCATTATGAATGGAGGTGTTCCTTACATGATTGAATGCATTTCTTCATTAACTAACACTAGTTAAATATTGTGACTTCTTCTAGGTGGCTTCTAATATTCTTTGTCCTCTTTAAATTGTTAGAAAAACTTTTGAAAAAATTTAAATCGTTGAATTAAGAGGAGCAAAGGAGAAAAAATGCTTGTATATGAGATTATTTAATCTTTGCAAAGATATAAATAGTCATGTTTGAATGTATTTTTCAAACCTATGTAAACAACAATTGTTAATATACCATTGTCATGTTTTACCTTAGTGAGAAAGTTTAAGAGTCTTCTCTACTCTTCAAAAGAACCTAATTGTAACTTAAAAGATGAGAAATATAACAATATTTGAAATATTATTGAATAACATCTATATTTAATTATATGATACACTGATTATTTATACTAATAAAAATTCATTTTTATAGTCAAAATACCTATAGATTTATATTATTTTAGAATTAAATATTTACCTCTAATCTCATATTGAGAAACTTACCTTTTTTTTTATCAGAGTCCATTGTATATCGTGCACTCCTTGCACCCCATAAGACCTAGTTTCTTAGAGGCAATCTACCAAGAATTGCATACTTTGTCTTTGTATCCACATGCATGACTATCAAAGAAGCTCTTGTCCTATTCCGTAGCACCCATTTTTGTGTAAAAACATATCTGAAGTATTTGAGATAACACCTGTTACATTCATTACAATCGTGGAATCATCTATCATTCAGCCATTTTGCCCATCGACTAAAGGCGTGTCTTTGCTTTCGTATTTTACATTGTTATATCTATGCTTTATATATATA
>MU224522.1:4544819-4555557 GCA_018584345.1 Thuja plicata | reverse complement strand
AATCTTACTACCATCCTTGAATCAGCCTCCTTCTTAGACTGTCAATAGGCTTTAGGTAAGACCGGTGCTACTATCATGAGTCAACCTTCTGGTAATCTTTTAGGATATACCTCAATTACAAAAGACTGTTAAGTCCTGCTCTGTTAAGATACTTTAATGCTTCAATGATTAAACTAAAACAAAATGACATATTTCTAATGCAACTGAATTGCAGATTTTTAGATCTATTTACTAACAATGTCTTTCTGATCAATGTATCAATTTAATTCCTTTGTACTTAACTCTTTCTTCTCTATGATGTTGTGATTTACTGTCCGTCGGTGTCTGCAAAATACTTTAGCTCTCCCTCAGCTTGATTGATCAGGACTGTATGAAGTTAATCCTTCATCAGTTTCTCTTCAGCATCTTCTATCAGTTCACTCCCCTGTGTATCTGATTGCCTATCGACCACTCTGGAATGAATTATGCTTGTCTCTTAAATAGACATGATTTTCCTTAATTCTAGGTTCTTTGATTCTTGATTCTTGATTCTTGGCGTGAAAAACAATCTAGCCAAATTGATTTATGGATTTAACTCCTGATTTATCTCATAGTTATCTTCTTGCCAACTGTACAAATCACTTACTTAACCGTGGTTGAATAAAACAAATAAAAAAACCAGTTAAGTCTATCCTTTAGCTCTGCCAGCTAGATATTTTATCTTTTTCTGATCTCTCTGTTCCATCGGTCAATTCTATAGTTCGTCGCCGATGAAAACTGCCAGTTCCGTCGGTGTCGCTTCAGTTAACTTTAGGATCTCCGTCCATCGGGCATCATTGGATCTTTTTTCGTCGGGCAACACTATTTTTACCTCGTCGGGTATCATGTGATTCTGCTTCGTCGGGCAATACTGTCTTCTACTCGTCGGGTATCACTGTGACTTTAATCTCTGTCTTTACCGATGGTGTGCACTCTGCTGGTATAGTCTGTCACTTAGTGAATACTAGACTTTTATGCATTTCTGGAAGCATACCCTTGTTCCATTGGATCTCTGAAGTCTTTGGCATGATCATACAGATGATATCAAGTTGACATCAATGACAATAAAAACCATTAACTGATTTAATGTCTTGCATCATCTTCAACTTAATATAGTCAATCATTTAATCAGTTATATGTCATCACAAATAAATAAAATAATTTATTTATTTGCACATGTGAGAAATATATAAATAAATAAATAATCTTTATTTATTTATAAGAGGAACAATTAGTTTAATTAAATAAATATAATTTATTTAATTATGAGAGGGAAATCGATTTAATTATTACATAAATATAATAATGATAAGAGGAAATATTTAATTAAATAATTATAGAGAAATGATGATTTTGAATATAGATTATAGTAGAATGATAAAAATTCGTTAAATAATAAGATTATTTATCAATTTAAGATGAATGTTAGTAAACTTCTTGCATTAGAGAAATTGGTCTTTTCTAAGTGTCTACATTTTGCCCCTCTTTGATATAATGTGTTTTCAAGCATTATTTCAAAGAATAATCGGTAAAAATATGCCTCGGTATACCTTCGTGAAACAATGTCAGCAACCAGTTATTATGTTGCCCCCTCAAGGAAACGAATGAAAAATGGACTGAAGTGATCGTTTCGTTGACATCGTGACCAGGATCACAACACAATTTCTGAATTGAAAATGGAGTTCATATGTGAAAGTTATGGACTGTGGAAGGTTAAAGAAGTCATGACCAATAGAAATACAAGGTGTGCATGTCCATCGAGGTGGGTTAGATTAGGTATAAAAGGGGTTTGGAGGGTCATTTTTAATTCATTGTGCACATTGAGATTTTGGAGGTCTATGAGTGGAAGGAGCAGTTTCTGAGTGTTTAGAGTGCGATGGCGGGCTATGAGGATGGAGTGCATATCAGTGATCAATTTAGGATTTATCAGTGGTTACCTGATGCCCCACCTTTGGTAAGTTTCACACTTTTTGCTTGTGTTTTTCCTCATTTTATGTGCTATTTTCTAGCTTAGGTTAGACAACTTTGGGCTGAAACGTCGCACTCCTAGGTCACAATCGACGCACTTGTAGGTATAAAGTGAAGTAGTTATATTTAGGGTTGTTATTAATCTTCTCACACTTAGATGGAAAATGGCGCACTTAGGGTGTTCATTCATCGCACTTAGGAGTTAGAAGCGATGCACTTGCCTATCTAATGTGACATATTATTTGAGGCGCACTTGGCTATATGAAACAACACACTTGAATTACTAGATTAAAAATGAATGATTTATAGGTGAAATTATTGCAATTTTGACTATTTTTTGACTTTTTATGAATGAAATGAAATTTTATTATGCATGTGTATGATTTACATAGCGTAGATGTATGGTATACTGCATGTAGATTGGTTGTGTGACTTTACTGCATATGTAGATTAGGGATTATGTCCTCGTGACACAAGAGAGTCATCCCACCAAGCTAGCATATAGACATAGACTAACTGATGACAAACGTGAGAACCTAGATAGCATGGGATTATTACATGTTACCTTGATACTTGAGATTAGGTAAAATAGGGGCCTTGCTACCACCTTGTGTGAGCAATGGCACTCAGAGACTTATGTCTTCCACCTTCCTACAAGAGAGTGCACACTGACATTGTAACATATAAAATGGTACATCTAAAATGTAGGGGTAAATAAGATGTTCCCCTTTTATCCTTAGATACACAAAGGAAGGATCCAAATTGATTAACCCCAAAGGAAGGATCAATGCATAAATGAATCAATCGATTGGAAATAAGAGTAAAGAGGAAGATCTTAAATTCTATTTTATAGAAAAGAATGTGTGATAGGTTTAGACAGATTAAGAACTTTAATTGAAATGAATAGGAGAAAAGTACTAACCTTAACTGTTACAGATCTAAAAAATTTAGTTTTCAAGGGTCTGCACTAAGTTTCTGGAAAATCTGAGACCAGATCCGGAACAATAATGCAGAGACAAACAAAATCTAGAAATATTTTTCTGATCTAACATAGTTCTGATTTTGACCCTCATGTCAATGTCACCATTAACCCAGAATTTCTGATTCTGACATAGGGAAGAATCAACCTGAAAATTCTTCGATAGAAAATCTGTTTCCGAATCCCAAAAGTTTTCCAAAAAGGGTATCCAAATTTTCACTTTGATCCACTGTTCTAAACCTGTACCTACAAAAAAAATAGATTTGTTTGTTGCAGGGGAGGGGTTTGCCTTGGTCAAACCCTGGTTTTGGAATTAACCTCAAAGTATAATTGAAATTGCATAAGTAAAACAAAGTAAACGAGCAAATTCACCTTGTTTGTAGAAGCCCCTGTCGCAGATTCAAATCCATGGATCCACAAGTATGCATGCACCAAATGGATGTAGAATGTAGAATGTAGGATGTCTCAATTCAATTGCTTGTATATCTTCAACACCAATCTTGAATGGATCTTGGAATAGGAATAGGCTCGGAGGAATGTGGATGAGGAAATCTTCAACAAGAGGGTTCCATAGAGCTTGAATCCTTCAATGGCTACCAATGGATCTTCTTGATGAATTGAGTGCTTGAGAAGTGCTTGAATGCTTGAGAATGGATGAATGCTTCAATGGCTACTTGTCTTGCTTCAAATCTTTCTTCTTCACCTTTGGATTTCACTTCTTAAGTCTTTGATAGTTGATGATCATGGTTTTCAAGTCTTAGATTGTTAGAGAAAATGAGAGGAGAAGGTTTCCTTATATATGAATCTAGGGCACAATCTTCTAAAGAGGCCTACATAGGAGAATTAAATTCCAATTATGCATATACCCTAGAAGAGGACCTAAATTTAAAATAAATTTTAAATTTATTGCTCTGAAGACTAAAAATGCCGCCCCGGAAGCAGGAATTAATTATTTCCGAAGCCCGACATCAAAAAACCCTGGGAATCTGAAATCTGGACCTTAGGTTAGAAAAAGGTCAATTCTGACCTAGGTCAAGGTCAAGGTTGACCTCAACCCATAAAGGTCAAATTTGACCCTGAGGTCTAAAATCTAAGTTTGCAGTTTTGGGTGTCAGTTTCAGGCTAGAAAAAGTGGGAAATGGGGCAGAACAGGGGAAAAAGAAAGATCCAAGTTAGAGACCCATTCAAGCCACTTGACATGACCACAAACCACTTACTCAGAAGGCTAAACCAGTCTACAATGGAAGTGCTTCCATTTTTTGACTATACATTTAGCCCCCACTTTAGCAAGAGTATGAACTCAATGCAAACTCTTGGTAAAGGAGATCATAAAGAACAGATAATCTTATTGAAATCAAAAGGGACAAAGGAATCCTCAAGCCCCTGGGGACTTAAGTCTTTATCAACCCTAAGATCATGATAAGAGAGACATCACCAGTTAAGGAGAAAAAAGAGAGAGAGTGTGATTACCTCACCCAATGAGAACTAATATCCCATTGTGAACTACACAAGGAAATAGTGCAACTGGAAAGATGGAGTTGAACCACCTAGTGAATGTGGCTACTCACTATTCAACCCATTAGGTAGATCTAATCTTAAGGACACCTTCCGACCTTAAGGGATCAAAAAATTGTACATTGAAACTAGAGGGATCAAGAGATCCGTATAAATTTAAACTCGAGGGATCAAGAGATCTTGTAAAGTAAAAATCCATGCTTTAAGGATTAGTTTTTAATCCATAAAGGGAAAAAAAATTAATTTTTTAAAATATTTTGAATGTGTGTGTGTGAAAAAATTTAGTAGAGCGTATGCCCCCACATTAAAGTCATCTCTAACACTTTAATAGGAGCAATGGTTTGAACGAAAACATAAACAACTCTACTGATTACGTTTCCACTAGGAGATGCCCCCAAACGAGACAAATCAAGGGAAATACCACATAAACTTCCAAAGAACACAGAAGGGATCTACCTACTATGGGGTCAGTATGATCATAGGATTATATGTATATATAGATATGATATTATTGCAAATGAATTGACATCATTCCCCAAAGAAAGTAGAACTACAATCACAATAGAGGAAAGAAAACTCAAGAGTTACAAAGAAGAGTCTTTTCGGACCACAACATGGAGACCAAAAAGAATCAGTGCTACCATGTCACAGGTCCAAGCAGACTACACAAGGAAAACATTTACAAACAATAGAACAAGTACAACATAACATGAAAATAGCATATAAAAGAGTAAAGATACATATAGAGGAATTATACAATAGGTTTGATTCCTTTATCACCTTACACCAACAAAGTAACAAGGTTCGTATAAAAGAGTCTAACAAACATTTAGCAAACAAATTACGAGAGAAGCAAAATATAGTAGGAAAACATAAAAAGGGCTACCATGAAGGATAAACCAATCAGGTGCATCGCCTACCCTCCCCATCACGGTTTGTATCATTTAGGGAAGGTTGGAAACTCACAAGAGGGACTATATCCAATATAGTATGAATAATAGATAGTTCCAAACAAGGATCCTCTTGAGAATCATGTTGCTTGATACTAGGTGTAATCATCAATTGAGTTGAAAGCATATGAGGTAAATCAATATCAAGATCATGATGACATTAAGTTTTCCCATTAGTATACTTAAAGTGAAAAACATGACAAAGGTCATCGGTATAGGCATAAGCGACAGACAACAAGCATACCTGACGAAATAAAAATGTCTATCGAGAAAATGCTAAGTATATAATTTCCCGACGAACACTGACAAGAGTTCAACCAATGACAAAGCATAAAGGACATCACCGATGGTATAGTTTTGTGAACATCGTCGAAAACTCAATTAAGGGACACCGATGGAGTAGAAAACTGACAAAGCAAAGAATGAAAGAAAACTGATAGACTAACAAAGCAGCCTGACCGTCAGAACCGACAGTCAGTTACAGAACCCACAAAAAGTGGATCTGACTTAACACGTCAGATAAAACATTGTAATTCTATTTTTAGAGTTTTTATTTGTTTTAAAACTTTACTTGAGGGTCAAGAATGCATATTGTAAATGTTTTAAAGCATCCTAACGAATCTAAAATATAACTAACTAAAGATCAAGGTCAAGTTGTAAACCTTGGATCTAGAGTTAATTTGAAAAGCGTGAATCAAGAATAGACCAAGAAACTAGTATAAATAGATGTTCAATCATTTGTAACAAGTGAGATGAAGTAACTTGGATAAATGATTGTATCCATGGAGAGCATCTAAGTAGAAGAGAACTCTCACAAAGTTCAGAAATAGATCATATCAGTTATCAAGAACACAGACAAGGCTAACGATGAGCAGAGACAAGGTATTACTCAAATCACTCAAGGTGATTAAATATACATTGTAAGCTTTACAGGATCTGTTATCAGCAATTAGATATTTCATATATTATCAGATCAACATTTATAGTGTAGTTGCATTCTAACAAGTGCATCACAATAGAAATCCTTTTGTAGAAGGTGGACTTAACAGTTCTTTGATAAATATCTTAACAGAGTGCACACCTAACAGTATTGCTAAAGCTTCAAACAAAGTAGATCCTAACAGGTCTCCACTTTAATACTCCTAACAGGGTAGATCATCAGAAGTGATCAAATTGTAAGCCTTAACCGGCTCCCTTCTTATCTGCAGATAGTGAAGTTTTGTGGGTAGACATCCCCACTGCAGTTTTTACTTCCTAACAGGAGTTTTCTGTGATATCATATCTTGTGTAATGTGTTATTTAATTTCATGTATGTTTCTTGAATGTTTACACATGCAAAGAACTTATATTATGCTTTCACATACATAAAGAAAGATAAACAAATAGATAGGAATATACAAATCTGATGACAAAAAGGTTAATGGGCCAACCACATAAAAAGTTTTAGAGGTACTGATTCACCCCTCCCCTCTCAATACATCATTCCAATAATTCCAACAATTGGTATCAGAGCTAAGTCTCTTTCTTGTAAATCTTAAAGACTTAAGAGAAAAGATCCACACAATGGAAAAGTACAGACCAGACAAGACTATTGAGAATGAACAGTTACAAATTCAGATTTACTATGAGTAGTATAAAGAGGTGAGAGTAAGCATGAGAAAGTTGCTTTATGAAACAAAGATTATGGCAACTAAGCTTAATGAGAAATATTATCAAGAAGAGGAGATCCCAGATTACTTCAACTAAGTTGAATCCGCTACAAGAAAAGAATCAGACAAATTAGTAGAAGAGATCACATGTCTACAAGAAGTCAATCTACATCTGACAGAGAAAATCAAAATGCTGCAAATTGGTCAAGAGACTCAGATGGTAAAAATGATTGATGTCATGAATTATTCAAGAAAAACTAAATCAGAAAGAACATTGGCTATTGATGATAGCAGGAAAATTACAGAGAAGCTACAAGAAAAAGAATCAGAGATTCAAAGACTTACTGATCATCACCATGAGATTACCAACCAAATTATTCTTATGAGTCAAGAGGCAAATAGATTAAATACTAAACTCGTTGAAAGAATACAAATCATTGGTGAGCTAAGGGAAAAAAATGAGAAGCTAAAGCATGAAGTCAGAATTCAGAATTAGCTTAATGAATTAATCAAGAAAGCTGAAGATAGCAATAAAAGAATGTATGATTTCCTTGACAGACAAAGAAGAGTCAACAACTACACAGGAATAGGGTACAATGACAATGGAGAATCATCTAATAAATCATATCAAAGGAATTTTTATGCAACTCCAAGAACCAAGATGTTGTCATGCAATCACTGTGGAAAACCAGGCCACACCTCAAACATTTGCAGAAATAAAATGAAAGGTATTCATCAATTACAATCTACTTTCATTGGTAACTGTTATAAATATCACAAGAAAGGACACAAGGCATATGAATGCAGATCCAAGATGACAAATCCAAATAAGGAAACCTACATGGACAAATACTATCCTACCTAAAAAATAAATGGACATACACATTAGGAGTGCTGGAAAAAGAACAAGAAGGCATGGACACCAAAAGAACTTGATAATGGCTACAAACCGACAAGAGTCGGTGACTCATATGTTTGGGACTATAACACATGGGAAAATTGCATAGAATGTGGAAGGTATGGTCATATATCTACCAACTATATGAGAAAATGGACTAGAAGACCAAGAGGATGGTTCAATACAGGTATGGCATGTTTACATTGTCATAAGGTTGGACATGTGATAAAACATTACAAAGACCAACTGACAAAAACAAGCACTTATCCCAATGGAAACACCATTGATGACATCAAAAAGATGAGAAACAAGATGTGGGTAAAAGCTACAAACACTGAAGGTGCTGGAACAAGCAATGCAATTGATGACACCCCATCCAATGGATCTGGTGGCATCACCATTTCCAACTAAGTTGCACAAGTAAGTATGGAACTGCATTATGACAAGTTATATTATGCATCGGTTCCATTACATATTGATCATATAGACAAATTAGCATTATTGAAGATGCACTATATTGTTACTTGTAATATTATTGAAAAAACAACCATCGGTTAATGGGTACAAATTTGCATCGGTGAACACACTCAAAAAATTTGACATTACATACCAAAATGTATCAGTCATTACACAAAAGCCAAGTCACCAAGTGTAAACTGACAAACATCGATGATCCTTGAGCCGACAGAAATTGTCATCGCCATTTTACCGACAATCATCGGTGAAGTCACCAAAGCTGCTAGCAACCCTGACACTTTGTGCCTACATTGAAGATGTTATTTATGCCTCAACCGATGAACTTAGTCTTTGTATACCGATGAGTTGTTAGGCATTAATGACAACTTAGGGCACAAAAGTTATAAAAGCACGACAAAAGAACTCATTTTGCACCCACAATTTTTGACCAACCAAGCAGAGCTAAGAAGAGAAATTATAGAGCAGATTGAAGTATGACCTCAGCAAGATTTTAACACAACTCAAAGGATTCATGAGAGATCACAGAGATTCAGTAAGAACCTACATTCACCGACCGCACTGTTTAAGTTACGAAAGCCCTAAATTTCTAAAAATGATGGCATATACTTCAAGAATTGAAAAATTGAAAGAGGATAAGAAGAAAATGATCAATCTTATCAGCAACAGCACTTGTGTTGAACCTAAATACAAGTTGCACCCAGAAATTGAATCACAACCTGATGATTCTGGAGCATTCTCCAGAATCCCACCTAGGGTTTTGCTGGTAGAGGAAGTAAGGTCCTATATACATTGCAAGATCTCAGAATTAGGAGATCTAGACCTAGACAATGCCTATACAACACTATGTGATGAATCTAGAAACCTGAAAGAAGAGCACAAGCATCTGGAAGCAAAAGGTCTCATGAATGCATTACATTTTCCCAGGGTTTTTAAGACACAATGGATACAGATAGTTCTCAGCAGAATGCATAACCGGACATTATGGCTTAATGAGCCAAAATGAATAACAAAGGATGTTATTCACGTAGTTACTGGATATCCCACAACTGACAAGCCACAAGCTCACAAGAACCCATCCTTGAAGGAAGTGGAGAAGCTAACTGGTGCAAAATTAGGCAAGAGAGGTCTCATGGTCAGCACTATCACTGATGAGGAACTCAAGTTTGGTGCATGTGTGGTAGGATACAAAATATTTCAAGTCAGCATAATGAACAACATAGCAAGCACTGCTATGAGCACAACCTACAAGATCATAAAACTTGGAAAGAAGATGGATCTTGCAGAGATTTTGTTAAATCAACTTGACGAGAACATGAACACCATAAGATCTTCAAAGAAAAACACCTGAAAGTTTGGTTCTCTAATCATGTGCATATTCTTTTACTTTGAAGAATACTTTCCTTCCATAGGCAAAGTAGTATGGGACACAAGCAAACCGGTCACCATATAGATATGTGAGCATATAGAGTCATTAGGAATAGACTTTGATGACCTAATGAATGAGTATTTTAAAGGATTTAAAGAAAAGATGCAAGCAAGAACTAGGATACATGAGAGTTTGATAGAAGAACACAAAGAAGATATATGTTTTATGGTAGATACTGATTTTACCTATATCAAACCAATAGTACCTAGGAAATCCTGGCTATCACCATTAGAATATGAGATCAAAATAGGAAAAGCTACTAAGTGCATCAAGACACTATTGAATGAACCAATGGACAACAAGCAACCAAGATTTGGCACTTATGAAGAAGCCAAACCAAAGATCAAGAAAAATCTTGTTGTCAAGAAAATTATAAATAAGAAGAACAAAATGGTTAAAAACTTAACCAAGAAATTTACAGTTACTAAAGAAGGTGAAGAGGAAATAGAAGGAAAGGAGGAACAAACTGAGGGCCAGTCACCTATCAATGAAGATACATAAAAGAATGATTCAGAGGGTACATCGTCAGATTCACCACCTCCTCCTCCACCTAAGAAATCAAGAACCATAGCCACTTCAAGAACAAGAAGCAAAACTACAAAGCAACCAACTCCTTCACCACTTAAGAAAGGTAAAGTGAGAACCTACAAGAGAAAACCGGTCTCATCAAAGGAGAAACAAACCAAAAGGAGGAAATGGGTTAGAACAAAAGAGGATCTAGATGACTCAACTATGGATGAAGCTGACATAGAAATACAAAAGGAAAAAGAACCCTTGGTTCCCAAAACCATTGATGAAATATGTAAGAACATTTCAGAATCACCATCTATTTCTGATCCTAACATTAGGAAATGGTTA
>MU224522.1:4524207-4544661 GCA_018584345.1 Thuja plicata | reverse complement strand
AAGAGAAAGAGTACTTGTTACTCTTATGCCTTCTGATTCAAAGAAGGAAGAGATAAGTGAAATGATGAAAAAGTATGAAAAGGAGTTCTCACCCAAAATGAGAGCATATAAATTTCTCAAAGGGAAGCTAATTGAGCTTGATCAAGAAAGCATTAAAAAGTGGTTCAAGATACTTAACAAGCCCATTAAGGAAGCTAGCCCGGAGAAGGAAAACATCATCATTAAGGATGAAAAAGATGACTCATCAGTGGAATCAAACAAAGAAAAGAGTGAGACAGCAAGCCACAAACATACTGAAGTTGTAGATGATGTATGGCCCAACACTACTCTTGAAAAAACTCAGAGTGAAGAAAGCCAAATTCCACCAAGTCCAATTCATATTGACTTGAGTAATGAAGAAGAGGTTACCAAAGAAGAATTGACAATAAAAGGTAACATAACTGAAGATATCAATGATGAAACATGGTTTAATAACATCATCAATGACACTACAGGATAAGACCATGCACAAGAGGTGAAAAAAGATGAAGATATCAATATTGCACAGGGTAACACTGACGGACATGATACACCTAGTGGCACTTCAGAGGTCAATACACCAACCAACATGAAAATTTTGATACAAGTTATTGATATTGAATCAAATCAGGAGAAATCATCTAAGAAAGATGATGATATACCCAAGGACATGGGTAATGATGAAAATAAAGATGCATCAGACACTCAAAAAGATGAAGATACAGAGATGAAGGATGCAACCAACACTCAACAAGAGGTGTCTACTGAAAATTACAAAGGAGCAGATAATAACACAGATGAAACATTGAGAAAGGATGAAGAGAAAGAAAAGAGTGAAGAAGTTAATAAAGATGAGATCATGAAAGAAAAGGAAGATAAATATGTTGATACACCCAAGGCCAATGAAGAGACATCTTCACAAAACCAACCAGTGGACTCTGAATAGAAGCAACAAGATGCTTCATCTTCTCGACCTTCACCTACAAAATCAATCCAATCTCAAGGTCTACAAATGGTAGTTCACCAATCTGTCTCCTAGCCAAAGAAGAAGAAGGTAATGAAGAAAGACATCTTGGTTGTAACACTTGATGAGGTAATTGAAATACCCAAGTGGGATGTATCTATCTTAGATATTGAAGTACTTCAAAATTTTGGAGTGATGTGTCAAAGAAAAGAAATTCAAGATAAAATGAAAATGGCACATAGGGAAGCCCAAGCACTTGATAAAGATAGGGACATACTCCATCAACTTGTTCCAGATATCAAAGTTGAAAATGACATATCAGTCATGGAACAAATTGCAGTTCTTACCGATGCCATCACCAATCAAAATGTAGATGCAGGGAAGGCAATGGAAGAACATGCAGAGATGAAGTATCAACACAAACTCATTGAAAAGATTAGCCAAGAAGTGGCAGAGAAAAAGGTAAATCTCTTTGAATTAGCAAGTCAATTAGAACCTATGATTGTTGAAGTTGTTACCTTAGTTCAGAAATTGTACACACTGGAAAATTTCACAAAAGAAAATAGTGAAAATTTGTCCCAACTAGATTCAGATCTGACAGCTAGTGCACAAATTTTAACCTCTGATGCAAATACAATAAAGCTGCATCATGAAAAGATCACAGAGGTAAAAAAATTGAGACAAGAGATATGGGATGCAAAGACACAGTTCAAAAATGAGGTTACTGAGCTACAGGCTCACATTTTTCCAAACCTCACCACTCTGCAACAACACATAACAGATGCAAGAAATCTTATCTCAACCCCAGAAATGTCTGTGGTAGATAGCATATATGACATGCATGTGAGAATATCACTTGAGCACATGGATCTTGACAATTTAAAGGAGAAATGGGAGAAGATGATGGAGGAAATCAAAGCCTCACACTCTCACATTTTTGACAAGTTGTAAGTACCTTTTCCCTCATTATCAAAAAAGGAGGAATGTATACATATGTACAATATACTACTTTAGAAGAAAGGAGATAAGGATATGTATAATGTATGTACATCAAGGATAGATATGTATAATATATCAAAAAAAGGAAACAAAAGGAGGAGTCAATTATATGTACATAAACTTACACTTACTGACATATGCATAGGGGGAGTCATTTCATGACTAAAGAAGAAGTATACACAGCTGTACATACTAATACATTAATTTTTTCCATTAGTATACTTAAAGTGAAAAACATGATAAAGGTCATCAGTATAGGCATAACCGACGAAGAGAAATCATACCCGATGAAATAACAATTTCTATCAAGAAAATTATAGGTATAGAATTACCTGATGAATACTGATAAGAGTTCAGCTGACGAAAAAGCATAAAGGACATCACCGATGGTATAGTTTTGTGAACATCGCCAACAGAGAAAAAAAGGCACAAACCCAATGAATAGTTCAATCAAGGGACACCAACAGAGTAGAAAACCGATAGAGCAAAGAATGAAAGAAAATTGATAGACTGACAAAGCAACCCGACCATCAAAACAGACAGTAAGTTACAAAACCCGCAAAAAGTGGATCTGACTTAACATGTCAGATAAAACATTGTAATTCCATTTTTAGAGTTTATTTGTTTTAAAACTTTACTTGAGGGTCAAGCAAGCACATTGTAAATGTTTTAAATCATCCTAATGGATCTAAAACATAACTAACTAAAGATCAAGGTTAAGTTGTAAACCTTGGATCTAGAGTTAATTTGAAAAGCGTGAATCAAGAATAGACCAAGAAACTAGTATAAACAGATGTTCAATCATTTGTAATAAGTGAGATGAAGTAACTTGGATAAATTATTGTAGCCATGGAGAGCATCTAAGCATAAGATAATTCATGTAAAGTTCAGAAACCTATCATATTAGTTATCAAGAACACAGACAAGGCTACCGACGAGCAGAGACAAGGTATTACTCAAATCACTCAAGGTGAATACATATACATTGTAAGCTTTATAGGATCTATTATCAGCAATTAGAGATTGCATATACTATCAGATCAACATTTATACTATAGTTGCATTCTAACAAGTGCATCACAACAAAAATCCTTTTATAGAAGGTGGACTTAACAGTTCTTTGATAAATCTCTTAATAGAGTGCACACCTAACGGTGTTGCTAAAGCTTCAAACGAAGTAGATCCTAACAGGTCTCCACTCTAATACTCCTAACAGGGTATATCATCAGAAGTGATCAAATTGTAAGCCTTAACCGGCTCCCTTCTTATCTGCAGATAGTGAAGTTTTGTGGGTAGACATCCCCACCGCAGTTTTTACTTCCTAACAGGAGTTTTCTACGATATCATATCTTGTGTAATGTGTTATTTACATTCATTTATGTTTCTTGAATGTTTACACATGCAAAGAACTTATATTATTCTTTCACATACATAAAGAAAGATAAAAATATAGATAGGAATATACAAATATGATGACAAAAAGGTTAATGGGCCAACCACATAAAAAGTTTTAGAGGTACTGATTCACCCCTCCCCTCTCAGTACATCATTCCAATAATTCCAACAGATCAATGGTCTCATATTCATCACTAAGATCAATAGGATCATCAAGAGTATCTTCCTCATCAAGATTAATTAAAATAGGATCTAAGATGTGAATAGGATCATCATACTCATTCATATTAACATCATTATGAACATAACTTCCTCCAACACATCAGGCATAGGTTGGTCAAAAGAAGGTAAAGACTTTCGAAGAATAGAAGCACGGGCCCTAGCATTAGCTCTATGATTCTTACAATGTTCATTAGCAGATTTGTTACATTTTGCTTTGTTTGACACATGTTGAGAACTAGGAGGAATAACAACTGGTTCCTTCACAGGTTCTATAGGAGGATTGGTAGGATTTGTAGTAGGCTGAGAAGTGACACTGGGAGGTTGAGTAATAGAGCTAGCTGTAATGGATAAAGGAGGTATGGAAGGAGTAGGAAAAACACCATAGTTAAGATCTATCTGAGGCATGTTAACTCAACAATCTTGCAATGTTTATAGGCTTGATATGAATGAAAAAGGTTGTCAGGGCGAGGAGGACATTAATTAGGTAATGAAGGCCAAAAGAAATCAAGAGTAGAAAAATCTCTAGGCCTAGAAGGTTGATACAAACTATGATTAATCATTTTCACTTCTCCATTATGAATGAACTTAAGACATTTATGAATAGGAGAAGCAATAGCATGCATAGCACTTATCCAAGGCAAACCAAATTTGACTTGAAATTGATTAGAAGTAGGAACAACAATGAAGGTAGTATCTAGAACTGTACCACAAAATTCAACATGCAAGTTAATAGAACCAAGTGCAGGATAGAGAAAACCATTACAAGTTTGGATCCATGCATCAGATGGATCACAACAATCACGTTGTAGGTTTTTCATAAAAAGGTTTTCCTCAGTAATGACATTTATCAAATATGTGGGATGAACAAGAAAACCATGTGTAGGTATCTTAGCAATCCTAGCATAAATATAAAGGGGACCATCGAGAGCCTTAATAGTCTAAGAATCATCAAAGGTAATTGAGAGTTCCCTAGGTCGTTTATCCTTAGTTTGTTTCTGAGGTTTAGGTGGAACTTGAAGTTGAAGTGGAGGCAAAGGATCTTGAATAGTAGGTTGAGGTGAAATATCACACTCCACATGATTAACAATGTGATTAAGATCACCCATCTTTGAATCATAAAAATATTCACAGAAGATGGTTGAGTGATGGTATGAGTATCATGTGTAGGTAAATTATTCATATAGATTTGAAGGTTTTGATTAGGAGGAGAGATATATTTGTTCCCATTACCATAAAAATTATCAATAGATAAATCATTAGAATCGATTAAGTCTTGAACTTTATGCTTTAGAGAATAACATTTTTCAGTATCATGGCCATTTTGGCGATGGTATTGGCAAAAATCTTTAGAATCAAAGGATTTTTATGCTATAGTGGTAGGGAGAAGAGGTCGAAAAGGAGGAAAGGTAATCATATTAGCACATAACAACCTACTCATAATAGAATGTAAAGACTCAGAGAGAGGAGTTAATGTACGATTCATACAGAAAGTAGTGGATGCAAAAGTGGCATTGTTGGATGCAACAACAACTTGATCAGCAACCGCATTCATCTATTTATTGATCTTGACATAGTTGTTAGGTTTTATAAACTTATTAGGATTAGGAGTAGCGTCACTCTCATCAAGTGGAACAAGAGCCATTGGAGTGTTGCTCTCAAATTGACTCACTTGTAATTGATAATGATGAAGTGTTGCACAAAGTTATTGAAAAGAGGTAAATTCAGTAAGTAGATTCTTATCTCTAATATCCCTTTGTAAATTTGAAATAAACATATGTTGAATATCAATATCAGGAATAGGATAAGAAATCTGAGCATACAAATGCTTAAATCTACCAATAAAAATAGTCAATTTTTCTTTAATGTTTTGTTTACAATGCATTAAATCAATTAAGGACACTTGCAGACCAATGTTATTTTGAAATTGTTGAATGAAGGTATTAGCAAGTTTAGGAAAAGAATCAATAGAATAAGGAGGTAAAGAACATTACCATTGCAAAGCCTTCAAAAAGTCCTAGCAAACAACTTAGCTAAAATCCTATGGTCATAAGCATAATCACTACAAAGGATTTGAAATGTTTTAACATGAGTAACAGGATCACCTTTACCATTGTAATTATCAAGATGAGGCATATTGGCTTGCTAAGGGACAGTAGCATAAATAATGTCTAAGGATAAAGGGCTACCCATGTCACATGCAATAATTCTAAACTTGGATTCGGTTAAGGATGCAAGTTGTTGTAAAGATGGCACAGTTTGAGCCAAACTAATAATTGTGGAATCATTAGAATAAATAGGTGGCATAGAAATATTAGGAACACTAGGAAAAGTGTAGGAAGTGGTAGGAATGGAAGACACAACTGGTGGAACACTTGGAACCACAATTGCAAGGGGATTGGAATAAGTAAAAGGCACACTATGGTATGAAGGTTGTGAGGTAGGTAGAGATACCGGTGGAACACTCATAGGAATAGATGAAATTGGGAGAGATGTAGTCATCAAAGGAGTGTAAGTAGGAATACTAGGTAAAGGAATAGAAGAAGGTCCCTCACTAGTGACAGGAGGAGTGAATCCTAGATCTTGAGCCTCTTGAGCTAAAGGTTTAACATTAAAATGCACAATATGATTGATACCACACAAGAGATTAATACCTTGATCACTATCACAAAGGAATTTATTAAGAGCCTCTATAGCTTGGATGAAATCTTGATTATGGTTTTCTTGAATAAGTCGATTTCCCATTTTATCAAGCTCTGTTGAAATTTTTTTCACTTGTTTAAGAGGAACTATTAAAGCATCATCCTCATCATGAGATGAGTGAAAAGAGTTATGCTCCATAGAAGGATTGGAATCATGAGTGGTCAAATTGTCATCCGGGATCCTAAGGAAAGGAGAGGAAGATTCGGGATCAAAGGAACCCATAAGTCTATGACTTCTTCTAACCCGGATACTATAAGTAGGACTAGAAGTGGTAAAGCTCATACACCAATGCAATCCAAATGAAATAATTTAGGAAACACAAGATTTTGATTTTGATTTTTGAAATGTAAATGCAAGAACATAAAAGAAAGCTAATATAATATGCATGCAAGATCTAACATAAAAATGTAAATTTAACACCAAAAAAAGAAAGAGTTGTCTATCGCGGGTTCACCAAAATGTAACATATAAAATGGTACACATAAAATGTAGGGGTAAATAAGATGTTCCCCTTTTATCATTAGATACACAAAGGAAGGATCAAAATTGATTAACCCCAAAGGAAGGATCAATTCATAAATGAATCAATCGATTGGAAATAAGAGTAAAGAGGAAGATCTTAAATTTCCTTTTATAGAAAAGAATGTGTGATAGGTTTAGAAAGATCAAGAAATTTAATTGAAATGAATAGGAGAAAAGTATTAACCTTAAAATTTTACAGATCTGAAAAATGTTGTTTTCAGGGGTCTGCATCGAGCTTCTAGAAAATCTGAGATAGGATCTGGAATAGAAACACAGAGACAAACAAAACCCATAAATATTTTTCTGATCTAACATAGTTCTAATTTTGACCCTCAAGTCAATGTCAACATTGACCCAGAATTTATGATTCTAACCTAGGGTAGAATCGACCCAAAAAGTCTTCGACAGAAAATCTATTTTTAGATCCCAAAAGTTTTCTGAAAAGGGTTTCTGAATCTGCACTTCAATCCGTTGTTATAAACCTGTACCTACAAGAAAAATGGATTTTTTTGGGGGGGTGGAGGGTTTTGCCTTGGTCAAACCCAGGTTTTGGAATTAACCTCAAAGTATAATTGAAATTTCATAAGTAAAACAAAGTAAATGAACAAATTCACCTTGCTTGTAGAAGCCCTTGTGGCATATTCAAATCTGTGGATCCACAAGTATGCATGCATCAAATGGATGTAGAATGTAGAATGTAGGATGTCTGAAATCAATTGCTTGTAGATCTTCAACACTAATCTTGAATTGATCTTGGAATAGGAAGAGGCTTGGAGGAATGTGGATGAAGAAATCTTCAACGAGAGGGCTCCATAGAGCTTGAATCCTTCAATGGCTACCAATGGATCTTCTTGATGAATTGAGTGCTTGAGAAGTGCTTGAATGATTGAGAATGGATGAATGATTCAATGGCTACTTGGCTTGCTTCAAATATTTCTTCTTCACCTTTGGATTTCACTTCTTAAGTATTTGATAGTTGATGATCATGGTTTTCAAGTCTTAGATTGTTAGAGAAAATGAGAGGAGAAGGCTTCCTTATGTATGAATCTAGGGAACAATATTCTAGAGAGGCCTACATAGGAGAATTAAATTCCAATTATACCTATACCCTTAGAAGAGGATCTATATTAAATATAATTTAATATTTGTTGCTCTGAAGACCGAAAATGCCGACTCGAAAGCAGGAATTAATTCTTTCTAAAGCCTGACATCCGAAAACCCTGGGAATCTGAAATCTGGACCTTAGGTCAGAAAAAAGGTCAATTATGATCTAGGTCAAGGTCAAGGTTGACCTTGACCTAGGTCAAGGTCAAGGTCAACCTTGACCTAGAAAGGTTGACTTTGACCCTAACATCAAAAATCCCAGTTTGCAGTTTTGGGTGTCAGAAACAGGCTGGAAAAAGTGGGAAATGGGGAAGAACAGGGAAAAGCCAGATCCAAGTCAAATACCCATTCAAGGTGCTTGAAATGAACCCAAACCACTTACTCGGAAGGCTAAACCAATCTACAATGGAAGTGCTTCCATTTTCCAACTATATAGACATTAGAGGATGTATACAAGATTTTGAGGGTTCCTATTCATGGGGAGAGGGTTGTGTACTCATTCTGGGCTTGGAGAGAATCTTTATGTGACCTATTTGATTTCTAGGTGGATGATTTGGAAATTCATGGATATGAGATCAGATGGCTGTGAGACATGGTGAGATTTGATTCATACTTCATGATGTTGTGTGCAATTGTGGTAGGTGTTTTGGTACTAGATAGGAGAGGGCATGGGTTTCTTGTTGGTGGGGGGATATTTTTAGTGAGATGTGGAAGCGGGATACAGTGTACACATGGGGACCATGCATTTTGTCTATGTTATATCATCAAATTCATGGCATAGCTTATTGTGGATCTGTGAGATGGGATGCAGAGTCACACTTTTACAGGTGTGATCATTTGAGCATATTGTTATATTCCATCCAATTTTTTATAGACCAGTGATACAGGTTAGACAAACCTATGTATATTACTATGAGGCATTTGTTCACATCTAGGTGGGACACACCCGATAATGGAGAGATCTATTGATACTCTAAAGGATTTCAGATGGAGGTCATACTTTGGATGTCTGGATTGGGATGGGGAGGGAGAGAATATCCATTTTTATCAAAATGAGAGGTATTTGATTGGGAGGTCTACTCAGTATTCTTATATCATTGATATACATTTACTTGATAGGGTTTTGAGATAGTTTGGAGAGAGGCAAGGAGAGGTTGATTCTGCACAATTTTGCAGGTGCGCAATGGATGTTAGAAGTGTGGGACCTATTATCTCTATACAAACCATAGTGGCACAATTTACCACGCTGGCATGGTTTAGATGGAAGTAGAGGATAGAAGTTGGAGATGTAGGGACAACCACAGAGTATTATTTATAGTGGACTACACACAGGCCTATACTATATATGGATCTGGGGGTACCAGTTCCCATTGATATGCATCGATGAGCCTGAGATCCTAAGAGGAGACATGGGAGACGTGGTAGGAGAGATAGAAGGGGTGGTCTAGGAGGGAGGGATGAGGTGGGAGAGGTTATGGTGGGGGAGGTAAGAGTGGTGATGGTGGAGATGGTGGTGGTTGTGGAGGAGGGAGAGATGGTGGACGAGGGAGAGGGAGAGATGGAGGGTTAGGAGGAGGGAGAGATTGAGGGAGAGACAAAGGGAGAGATAGAGGGAGAGATGGTGGAGATGGTGGAGATGGTGGAGGGGTTACTATTGTAGCTGCCCCATTTATTCCTCCTAGTGGTGTGCCTATAATGATAGAATTCATAAAAGATGAATTCCCACAAGCCAAAAAATCACATGCATGCAAATAACCTGTTACATGAAAAAATGCAAAAATACAGAAATGCTCTGAAAAATGAGATATTGTATTATTCAGAGAGGGAATGAATATAATACAATGAGATCAATCCTTATAAAAGGATATCGAAGAAACCCTAAAGGGGTGCATTTAATAATTATAATAATTATTAAATGCCTAAAATGCATAACTAAGTTAATCTTAAGAAAGGAATAAAAGGTGACTTATTTAAAATAATTAAGTGAAATATATTTTACTCTAACACCCCCCCTTAAGATGAACTTAGGGAGAAGCTACAAACAAAGTGCATGAAAGAAAAAAAAAGAAACTATAATACTAGAAAGAAAACTTGGTTCCTAAAAAAAAATTCATGTTAGGTACCCAATCACAACCAAATCTATGTAAAGTGGAGAAAAAAAGAAAACCACATGGGAAAAAATCTTCTCCAAAAAGAGATGACCTACTACAAAGAAGTGTTGGAAGAACACTGGTGGAGTAACACTAGAATCCTAAATTTGGCAAGCAAGGAAAGATACTTATGTTTACTAGAAACCATATGAGAGTCATCAAATTGGGTAGAATCATGATAAAGAAATATCATACCCGATGCCAAGGAACACTAGAAAGCTCATAAACTGGCACAACCCTACAATCTATGAAGCAAGACTAGATGAAAAATGATTCTACCCATAGAGGGAATGATATGATGAAAGAATCTAGAAGCTATGTGTATCTTGATGTTGATGCCAAACTATGACAAAAATTTATCCATAAGAGCAAGTACCATGAAGATTTTATAACATTAGAAATAAAATAAATGGCCCTCAAATTGAGATGTGACACGATGAGAATTTGATGTGACTCAAGATCATTAACCATAAGCTCTCAATCTAAGATGTGAAGCAATGTGAACCAAAAATGTGTTAATTTATGAGCAAGATGTGGCCAAAAGAAACAACATAATCCAGATATAACTCATGCAAGGTTTCACAAATATGAATATGGGATAAAATTGCATGTCATGTGACTACACTCTAAATAGATTATTATGCAAGAAACTGCCTTGATGGAACTTTATTGAAGTTCATTTATTACAATACCCCAAGATTGTAAAAGGAGAACATGTAAACCATGCAAAAAAAAAAAAAAAACTCAATGTAAACCTAATGCATGAGAAAATAAATTAGTGCATGCATAGATGAATATTCATATCTGCATCCGTGAGCGCAAAAAACATCATTTATCCTTAACTGTGTGAAAAGGCATGCAAATGAAAAAAATCTGGAAATGAGACCAGAAAAATAAAAATGGGCTTGGAACCATCTTTTTGACAATATCTTATTTGCAAAAAGCATAGATCATATGACAAATTTATGAGTCTTTGAAGTTCCAAAAATGGGGACTGCTCAGAGTCACGAATGAGAATCTGCAATTTATGAAAAATCATGGCACCAAGACCAAAAATACTTGCACAACTATAAAGAGCACAAAAACATATCCCAAATAAAAAAATTTCTTAAGAAACAAATTCCCTATTAGTGAGAACAAAGCGTTTGAAAATTGCCTTCAAATCTGCAACTGCCAATGATGAGGGGGTATTTTGAAACATTTCGATCAACATTCTAAAAAATATATGAATTGCATGCAAAGAGTAGAAATGACCTAGATGGTTTCTCTATGCTGTAAACAAAACCCAGATGATGAATTCTCTTAAAATATAACAAAAATGTGAATCTAGTGTAAAATGATGCTCTTAGCAGCAAAAAATGGCCCTATAAATGAAAAACAACCTAAAAAGGCTCAATTAGATACACAAGACAATAAAAGGAATGTTAAAACCTTTATTTATCACAAGATCTTCATAAATCCTTTCTGACTCTCCAAATTGTATGAAAATGCAAACAGGAAACAATAGGTCTGGAGCTCTGATACCATGATAGAATTCACAAAAGATGAATTCCCACAAGCCCAAAAATCACCTGCATGCAAATAACCAGTTACATGAAGAAACCAAAAAAACACAGAAATGCTCTGAAAATATGAGAGATTTTATTATTCAGATAGGGAATGAATATAATACAATGAGATCAATCCTTATAAAAGGAGATCAAAGAAACCCTAAAGGGGTGCATTTAATAATTATAGTAGTTATTTAATGCCTAAAATGCATAACTAGGTTAATATTAAGAAAGGAATAAAAGGTGACTTAATTTAAAAAATTAAGTGAAATACCTTTTACTCTAACATATAGTAGCAGAGGGTGTGGGAGAGGAGGAGGTGTATGTGGATGTGACTGGTAGTAGTTCAGAGGAGACTGGGAGTATCAGTAGCATTGGCTCCTCTAGCAGTGATGAGGGAATGGATGATGTGGCATGAGGTGCTGATACTTACCTGGAGGATGTCTCTATAGGTGGGGATGACACAAGACTGATAGATGTGGCCATGGGGGATTTTGATGAGCCATCACAGGATGTACCTATGAGAGTAGAGGGACCTGGTTTTGGTATTGATGTTGCAGATACAGACAGTTTGAGACAAAATTTCTGAAATTTACAAGGAAGATATGATGGATTATTAATGAAGGTTACTCAAGTAGAGGAAGGGGTTGTGGAGCATGGATCAGGCGGTGGGCACAGTGATTCATTGGTATGTTGGGAGGGTGACTACCTTGGAGAGGATAATGGAGAGGATGGAGAGGGAGATGGATGCAGAGAGGGATAATATAAGGTTTGAGATACAAACAGTTGAGTGAAGGGCATAGGCAAAAGAATCTAGAGCTAGGGTAGCGGAGACATAGGTGAGGGACTTTATTACCAGTGTACAAGATGCCACTACGTAGCAGATTATCAATAGATACTTCTAGGCAGGGGTTGAGACCACTAGATAGACCCGGAAGATGAAGAGGTAGATAGATTACTGGAGAGGGGCTTATGAGAAGGTTGTTCCTCTTACAAAGAGGATTCCCAATTACACCCCTTCTCATCGGTCTCATCAGACTCAGAGATCTTAGAGCAGTGATGCATCCTAGTAGAGCATGATTGTTAGTGGCAAGTGATCCTCTGGGACATACATGGGTTGGGACTTCTATTTCACTACCACCTAAGCCTTGTGGACTAGAGGGTGGAGGCAGTACCATTTAATGGTGGATAGACACTTTTTGTATATATTTTGCAAGCTTGTGAGCTCTCCTTATGACATTGTACCATAATACATTGTGATATATATATATATATATAGAAGAAATGGTAAAGGATTACATGAATGTTGATGTTATGTTGTTTAAAGTTTTTGGGGGAAGCTAAGATTCTCCTCCTAGCCCCAAATTTCACAAAGGGAAGATCCACTTTGATCAACCATAAGAAAATGGTTAATTCACAAATGCATCAATCGATCATAAATAAGAAGAAAGAAGAAAGCCTTACATTCCCAGTTTGTGGATGAAGAATGTGCAATAGATTTGAATTGATTAAAACCTTAATTGAAATGAATTGAAGACAAGTACTAACCTCAAAGTATAACATATCTAGAAATTGTTGTTTTCTAGTGTCTATATTGAGTTTCAAGAAATTCTACAACTGGATCTGGATCAAAAACATAGAGACAAAGAAAACCCAGAAATATTTTTCTTTTCTGAGTCAGGTTGCCCTTGACCCAAATGTGAGGGTGCAATTGCACCCCTTTTATGTCAACCTTGACCTGCATTGCTCCGACGGAAATTCTGTTCGCGGATCCTGAAAGTAGGTCAAAAAGGGTATCCAAATTTGGTCTCTAATTCATTGTCTTGTACACACCTACAAGAAAAAATGGTTTTGTTTGTTGGGGGGAGGGGTTTGCCTTGGTCAAAACCCACTTTTGGAATAAACCTTAAAATATAATTGAAATTGCAGAGATAAACAAAGTAAATGAACAAATTCACCTTACTTGTATAGAAACCCTTGTGGAGGATTTTAATCCTTGGATCCACAAGTATGGATGCTCAAAATGGATGTAAAATGTAGAATGTAGGATGTCTCAAATCAATTGTCTTTAGATCTTCAACACCAATCTTGAATGGATCTTGGAATAGGAAGAAGCTTGCATGGATGTGGATGGAGAAATCTTCAACAAGAGGGCTCCATAGAGCTTGAATCCTTCAATGGATACCAATGGATCTCCTTGATGAATTTAATGCTTTAATTATTGAATTCTTGAGTGTAGACGATCACTTCAATAGATTATGCATCTTAGGTTCTTCCTTTTTGTGTCTTCAAGTCTTGTCTTTTTGTCTTAGAGAAAATGAGAGGAGAAAGCTTCCTTATATGCAAATCTAGGGCACAACCTTCTAGGGAGGCTAACATAGGAGAATTAAATTCCAATTAGGGCTATACCCCTAGAATTGGACCCATATTAAATATAATTTTAAGATTCAATACTTTGGAGTCCAAAATAGCCGACCCAAAAGCGGGAATTAAAACTTTCCAAAGCCCGACATTCGAAAACCTTGGAAACATGAAATTTGGACCCTGAGTCAGGGTCAAGGTTGACCCTAACCTAGGTCAAGGTTGAGGTCGACCTTGACCCAGAAGGTCGACCTTGACCCTGAGGTTAAGAACCTCAAATTTGCAGAGCGGGATGCCAGAAACAGGCCAGAGAGAAGTGGAAAATAGGGCAGAACAGTGGAAAAGCTAGATCCAATTCAAAGACCCATTTAAGGAATTTTACATGACCCCAAACCACTTACTCAGAGGGATAAACCATTCCAAAATGGAAGTGCTTCCATTTTTCGATGATACATTTAGCCCCAACTTTAGCAAGAGTATGGAATTGATGCAAACTCTTGGTAAAGGAGATCATAAAGAAAAGATAATCTTATTGAAATAAAAAAGGGACAAATAAATCCTCAAGCCCCCAAGGACTCAAGTCTTTGTCAACCCCAAGATTAAAATAAGAGAGACATCACCAGTCAAAGAGAAATAGAGAGAGGGTGTGATTACCTCACCCAATGAGAACCTATGTCCCATTGTGAATCACACAAGAAAACAGTGAAACTGGAAAGATGGAGTTGAACTGCCAAGGGAATGTGGCTACTCACTATTCAACCCATCAAAGATTTACCCTTAGGAGTATTCTACTCCAAAAGAGAAAAGCCAAAACATAGAGAGATCTAGTCTTAAGGACACCTTTCATCCTTAAGGGATCAAAACATTGTAAATTGAAACTGGAGGGATCAAGAGATCCTATAAGGTAAAAATCCATGCTTTAAGGATTAGTCTCTAATCCATAAATGGAAAAAAAAAATTAAGTTTGAAAATATTTTAAAAGTGCGTGTGTGCAAAAAGTGAGCAGAGCATATGCTCCCACATTAAAGTCATTTCTAACACTTTAACAGGAGAAATGGCTTTAACAGAAACATAAACAACTCCATTGATTACATTTCCACTATGAGATGCCCCCAAGCGAAGACAATTCAAGGGAAACACCACATAAACATACAGAGAACACATAAGGGATCTAACTACCATGGGGTCAGTATGATCATAAGATTGTATATATATATATATATATATATGATATTATGGCAAATGAATTGACATCATTCCCCAGAGAAAGTAGAACTACAATCACAATGGAGGAAAGAAAATGCAAGAGTTACAAAGAAGAGTTTTTTCGGACCACAACATGGAGACCAAAAAGAATAAGTGCTACCATGTCACAAATCCAAGCGGACTACATAAGGAAAAAATTTACGAAAAATAGCATAGGTACAACAAAACATGAAGACAACGTATAGAAGAATAGAGATACATATAGAGGAATAGTACAACAAGTGTGATTCCTTTATCACCTTGCACCAAAAAAGTAACACGGGTCGTATAAAAGAATCTAACAAATATTTAGCAAACACATTACGGGAGAAGCACAATACAATAGGCAAACACATAAAAGGCTACCATGGAGGACAAGCCAATCAAGCACATTGCCTACTCTCCCCATCTCTTACTATATCATTTAGGGAAGGTGGGAAACTCATAAGAGGGACTATATCCAACACAGTAGAAATAATAGCCAGTTACAAACAAGGATCCTCTTCAGAATTGTGATGTTCAATACTAGATGTAGTTATCAATTGTGTGGAAAGAATATGAGGTAAATCAATATCAATATCAATAGTCTCTTATTCATCATTAACATCAATAGGATCATCAAGAGTATCTTCTTCATCAAGATTAATCAAAATAGAATATAAGATGCAAATAGAATCATCATAATCATTCATCTTAGCATCATTATTAACTTATTCCAACACATCAGGAATAGGCTGGTCAAAAGAAGGTAAATAAATTTGAAAAACAGAGGCACGGGCCCTAGCTTGAGTCTGACACTTCTTACAATTTTCATTGGAAGATCGGTTACATTTTTCCTTGTTTGAAATATGTTGAGAAATAGGGGGAACAACAACCGGTTCCTTCACAGGTTCTATAGGAGGATTATTAGGATTCTAAAAAGAAACACTAGGAGCTTGATTAGTAGAACTAGAAGCAATGTATAAAGGAGGTATGGAAGGTGTAGGAAAAATACCACGATTAAGATCCATCTGACGCATGCTTAACTCAAGAATATTGTGATGTTTATCGGCTTGATAAGAGAAAAAAAGGTTATCAAGTCAAGAAGAACATGAATTAGGTAATGAAGGCCAAAAGAAGTCAAGGGTAGCACAATCCCTAGGCCTAAAAGGTTTATATAAACTATGATTAATCATTTTCACTTCTTCATCATGAATGAACTTAATAAACTTATGGATAGGAGAAGCAACGACACACATGGAATTCAACCAAGGCAAAACAAGCTTAACTTGAAACTGATCAAAAGTAGGGACAACAACGAAGGTAGTGTCCATGAATTTACCACAAAGTTCAATAGGAAAGTTAATAGAACCAAATCATGGATAGAGAAAACCATTACAAGTTTGGATCCACACATCAGATGTGTCATAATAATCACATTGTAAGTTCTTCATTAAAAGGTTTTATTCAGTGATGACATTGACTAAGGAAGTAGGATCAACAAGAAAAGCATGCATAGGTATCTTAGCAATCCTAGCATAAATGTAGAGGGGACTGTCAGGAGCCTTAATAGTCTCAGAATCATCAAAGGTGATTGAGATCTACCTAGGTCTTTTATCCTTATGTTGTTTTGAAGGTTTAGATTGAGGTTTCGGTTTAGGTTGAGGTGGAACTTAAAGTTGAGGCTGAGATGGAGGCTCGGGTGGAGAGATGGATTGAGACAAAACAACATGCTACACATGGTTAACAATATGATTGAGATCATCCATCTTTGAATCATAAACAAATCCACAGAAGATGGATGAATAATGGTATTAGTATCATGTGTAGGCAAAGAATTCGCATAGATTTGGAGGTTTTGATTAGGAGGAGAGATAGATTTGTTCCCACTACCATCAAAATTATTGACAGATAAAGCATTAGAATCAATTAATTATTGAACCTTATGTTTTAGAGAATAACACTTCTCAGTATCATGGCCATTTTGATGATGGTATTAACAAAAGGCTTTGGGATCAAAGGATTTTGATGCCATCGTAGTAGGAAGAAGAGGTCGAATAGGAGGCAAATTAATCATATTAGTAGTCAACAATTTGATCATAATAGAATGTCAAGATTCAAAAAAAGGAGTAAACATATGATTTAAATGAAAAGCAGTGGATGCAGAAGTGGCATTGTTGGATGCAACAACAACTTGATCAGCAACTGCATTTTCTTGCTTATTTATCTTGACATAGTTGTTAGGTTTCTGAAACTTGTTGGGATTAGGAGCAACATCACTCTTATCAACTGGAACAGGAGCCATTGGAGTGTTGCTCTCAAATTGTCTCACTTGTAACTGATAATGATGAAGCGCTGCGCAAATTTGTTGAAAAGAGGTAAATTCAGTAAGCAGAATCTTATCTATAATATCCTTTTGCAAATTTGAAATAAACATATGTTGAATATCAATATCAAGAATAAGATTAAAAAAAATTGAGCATACAAATGCTTAAATCTACCAATAAATTTAGTCAATTTTTCTTTAGTATTCTATTTACAATACATCAAATCAGTTAAGGACACTTGCAAACCAATGTTATTTTGGAACTGTTGGATAAAGGCATTAGCAATTTTCAGAAAAGAATCAATGGAATAAGGAGGCAAGGAATAATACCATTGCAAGTCCTTATCATGAAAGGTTCTAGCAAACAACTTGACTAAAATCCTATGGTCATGAGCATAGTCACTACAAAGGATTTGAAATGTTTTAACATGAGTGAAAGGATCTCCCTTACCATTGTAATTCTCAAGATGGGGCATATCGGCTTGCTTAGGGATAGGAGCATGAATAATGTCTAGGGATAAAGGGCTACCCATGTCACATGTAGGAATACTAAACTTGGATTGAGTTAAGGATGCAAGTTGTTGTTGTAAAGAGGACACAGTTTGAGCCAAACTAATGATTATGGAATAATTAGAATAAATAGGAGGCATAGAAACATTAGGAACACTAGGAAAAGTGTAGGAAGCAGTGGGAATGGAAGACACAACTAGTGGAATACTTGGAACCACTGTTGGAAGAAGGTTTGAATAGGTAAAAGGAACACTATGGTAAGAAGGTTGTGAGGTAGGTAGAGACACCGATGGAACACTCACATGAAGAGATGGAAGTGGAAGATTTGAAGCTAGAGGATTGGAATATGGAAGAGATGTAGTCACTAAAGGAGGAGTATAAGTAGGATTTCTAGATAAAGGAACAGGAGAAGGTTCCACACTAGTGACAGGAGGAGTGAATCCTAGATCTTGAGCTTCTTGAGATAAAGGTTTAACATTTAAATGCACAAGATGAGTGATAACACACAAGAGATTAACACCTTGATCACTATCATGAAGGAATTTCTTAAGACCCTCTATAGCTTGAATAGAATCTTGATTATGGTTTTCTTGAATAATCCAATTTCCCATTTTATCAAGTTCGGTTGAAATTTTATGGAATTTTTCATGAGGAACTCTTAAAGCATCATCCTCATCATGAGATGAGGGAGAAGAGTTATGCTCTGTAGAAGGATTGGAATCACGAGTGATCAAATTGTCATCTGGGATCCTATGGAAAGGATAGGAAGACTCGGGATCAAAATAACCCATAAGTCTATGACTTCTTCTAACCGGGATATTATAGGTAGGACTGGAGGTAGTAAATCTCATACACCAATGCAATGGGAATGAACTAAAATAAGATAATGTAAATGAAAGAACAAAAAAGAAGGGTAATTTTATATGCATGCAAGATCTAACATGAAATGTAAATCTAACACCACAAAAGAAAGAGTTTTTGTAAGCGGGTTCACCAAAATGTAAAAAGGTAAAAATGTAAAGGATTAAATGAATGTTGATTTTATGTTGTTTAAAGGTTTTGTGGGAAGATAAGATTCTCCTCCTAGCCCCAAATTTCACAAAGGGAAGATCTACTTTGATCAACCATAAAAAAATGGTTAATGTACAAATGCATTAATTGATCGGAAATAAGAAGAAAGAAGAAAGCCTTACATTCCCAGTTTATGGATGAAGAGTGTATAATAGATTTGAATTGATTAAAACCTTAACTAAAATGAATTGAAGACAAGTACTAATCTCAAAGTATAGAAGATCTGGAAATTGCTATTTTTGGTATCTATACTGAGTTTTAGAAAATTATGCAACCAGATCTAGAATACAAACATAGAGATGGAGGAAACCCAGAAATCTTTTTCTTTTCTGAGATAGGTTGACCTTGACCCAAATGTGGGGGCACAATTGCACCACTTTATGTCGACCTTGACCTGTACTTCTCTGACAGAAATTTTGTTCATGGATCTCGAAAGTAGGCCAAAAAGGGTATCTGAATCTACTCTATAATTCATTGTCATGTACCTATACCTACAAGAAAATGGTTTTTTTTGTTAGGGGGATGGGTTTGCCTTGGTCAAACCCCAGTTTTGGAGTTAACCTTAAAATATAATTGAAACTAAAGAGATAAACAAAGTAAATGAACAAATTCACCTTACTTGTATAGAAACCCTTGTGGAGGATTTGAATCCTTGGATGCACAAGTATGGATTCTCCAAATGGATGTAGAATGTAGAATGTATAATGTAGGATGTTTCAAATCAATTGTCTTTAGATCTTCAACACCAATCTTGAATGGATCTTGGAATAGGAAGAAGCTTGCATGGATGTGGATGGAGAAATCTTCAACAAGAGGGCTCCATAGAGCTTGAATCCTTCAATGGATACCAATGGATATAATTAATGAATTGAATGCTTGAATCTTGAGTGTAGATGATCACTTCAATAGATTATGCATCTTAGGTGCTTCCTTTTTGCATCTTCAAGTCTTATATTTTTGTCTTAGAGAAAATGAGAGGAGAAAGCTTCCTTATATACAAATCTAGGGCACAACCTTCTAGGCAGGCCAACATAGGAGAATTAAATTCCAATTATGCATATACCCCTAGAAGTGGACCCATATTAAATATAATTTTAAGATTCATTACTTCAGAGTCTGAAACAGCCAACCTAGAAGAGGAAATTAAATCTTTCCAAAGCCCGACATCTAGAAACTTGGAATTTGGACCCCAGGTCAAGGTTGAGGTTGACCTTAACCTAGGTCAGGGTCTAGGTAGACCTTGACCCTGAGGTCAAGAACCTCAAATTTGTAGAGAAGGATGCCAGAAACAGGCCGGAGAGAAGTGGAAAATAGGGGAAAATAGGGGAAAAGTCAGAT
>MU224522.1:4512882-4523916 GCA_018584345.1 Thuja plicata | reverse complement strand
ATGTCATTCATTTAATTTTTTGTATTTTCATATGTGATTAATGTGATGTCGTGACTATCTCTAATGAATATTTTAATGATAATATATGCTTAAATGATCTAAATAAATTTTTATATGATGGATGGATGCATTTATGATGTGTATTATATGTATGCAAAATAACATGCAGGATGTGTATTTTTTTGTTGTATCATGATACTTTATCTTAAGGATTTTGTTAGGACTGACAAAGAGAATTGTTAGTAACGATAGATAGGAAAATGAGAGAGAGAAATGAGAATGAATCTTGATTGAAACCTAAATATGTTTTTAATCAGCCTTTAATTCCAACTTATTTGAGTAATTTCTTTCATCATTGAGCCACTTTTATTATAGAAAACTTGAATACCATCATACCCAACTATTAACGATCTAGGTATGACTATCCCTTTGTATTATAACAAGCACTTTGAACAGATAAGGAATGTGAGCCGATCCATCTAGGTCAGGCATTAAAAGTTGAGGTATGTGTGATGTATCACAACTTAATTATCTATTGCAATAGGTTTTTTATTAGATATTAATTTTTAATATAGGTCTGATTACTGAGAGGGGAGGGGTGAATCAGTAATCAACAAGTTCACTAATTACAACTAGTATAAATCAAACTTTCAAAGCATGCATCCACAAGTAATAAATCACACAATGTAAAGACCATATTTTACATTTGGAAACCCAAATGGGAAAAACCATGGTGTGAGTTAGTGCCCACTAAATTTTTACTCTTCTGTAATACACCCGGTTACGAGATTACCCTGTTAAATGTTACAAAAGCACTATTAGGTGCTACCCGATTAAGGGATTTTCCTTTAGATCTGTTAGTATCTTTTCCCTTTTAGGATCGGCCTTGTTAGAGTACTTTAGAACATTCAATTTGAATGCCACGTTGTTAGAGGATTTACAACAAAGATCTGTTAGGATCCACCATGTTAAGGGATTTCCCTATTACAATTGTTAGAAAGCAATAGATAAAGTGATCTATGAAATTTCTCTACCTCTACATGATCAAAACCAATTAAGCTTTGAAATTATTCTCCATACTCGATACTCTTCCATAGCTTGATCACACTTGATTCCTTCACTTGCTCTGTCACCAAATCCTTATATGATTCACAATCATCTCTCTAGCTTCTTTTTCAACTTTCCAATATATAGATTTACTTCCATCGACTTAAAAAAAATCTTAGATCTTAGATATGAATGATCTAGATCATATTAGGTAAAACACAATGTATCTAACAACTCATAAGAATTTTGTCTCTGACAATGTCGACTTATATATGGATTTTACCTTGGAAATTGAGACATCTTCAAAAGCTCGTTTGACCAAAAGAAACTTCTTGAAGAATCCACTTTAAACGCATACCTCGAGCAATGTGATGTCAAATATTTTCCACAAATCATGAAACTATCTTAATACTTCACAAAAATCATCATCGATCCTATTTCCACTTCAAATTTCTTCACCGATTCACAAATCTTCATAACCTATACAAGAATTTTTTCTTGTTTACTTGTTCATCCTGTTAACATCGCTTCCATTCCAATAAAATAGTCATACCTATCAACATTATGAGTTGCGATCACAAAGATAGTATCTAGACATTGTTCACAATTATATCCTATAAGCTTTCCATCAAATAGTTTACCGATTTGAGATGATGTTCAAATCACTTAGAGTTTTTCATTGACTATTTTAGTAGTTACCTAGTTTGATTTCATTCAAACATAACCAACTCAATACTTCATATCAAAAGTCACGATTACAAAGTTAATATCACAACACATAACATATTATTTAATTACAATAGAAACTTTGGAAACATACTGAAACTCATGATTCACTTATACAATATCTGGTAACATACTGAAAACACTAAGTCAATCAGTTGACATCAATGACAAGTAAATAACTAATTCACGTGTCATCAAATCTATACCAATATTCATCAATGCAATACTTAGCATCACTGCATCAGTTATTCTAACAATCTGCCCCTTTTCCATTGATGGAAACACTCTTATCTTCTCTTAACTTCTGAATTATTATTGATATCACCTTGTTGATTTCATGAGAACACTCCATCTCTCTGATGGAAATCTTCTTAGTGACTTCTGCAAAATGTTTCCACTTCTATATGAACCTTTGATCATATATCTTCTCACTTAGTTATATTGACTCATAATCTTCATATACTCCCCTTTTCATCTCATCCTATATTTTATTCTCTTGTTTGCATACATATTCTCCCCTTTTGTCAATCGCATATATTCTTTCTATATGAAATACATATTCTCTTGTTTTGACATCAATGCCAAATGTGTCTAAACATTCAGTCATCTATGTTTATATTTAAATGATCCTTTATTTTTCTTTCATCATCACTAAATTAAAATATCAAACTTAGACTTCTCCCTTATGGAGTAGTCCACCACTACATCAATCCATACATATGATATTCCTATAAACACATATGAATTGATGCAATCAGCATCATCTTCTATTTAACTTTGGATAGGGTAATAACCCCTATTCTACCTCTCAGATGCTCAAAGGTGTCCTTTGGTAATGGCTTGGTGACTATATCAGCAACTTGTTCTTTAGTAGGCACATAGTCAAGCCTTACCTCCTTCTCTTGTACCTGTTCTCTTAGGAAATGATATTTTATTTCAATGTGCTTTGTCTTTGAGTGCATCATTGAATTCTTGTAAATTTTTATTGCACTAGTGTTATCACAATAGATAAAAACTGGTTCTGTGACCTGAATTCCCTCACTAATATTTTTTATCTATATCACTTGCTGATAGTTGTGAGCAATAGATATATACTCTGCCTCTGCAGTATATTGAGAAATACAATTCTATTTTTTACTATTCCAAGAGACTAATCTTTCACCAAGAAAGAATGCTCCACCACTTGTGCTCTTCCTATCATCAACATTCCTACCCAATCTACATTAGTAAACACATTCAAAGATAAATCTCCATCTTCCCCATACCATAGGACATAATATTTAGTCCCCTTGAGATATCTGAAGATCCTCTTTACTACAACCATATGTGAGTCATTTGGGTTTGAGGAAACCCTTGCAACAATACCAACATATGCAATATCTAGTCTACTGTGCACAACATACTGCAATTTACCAATCATGGATCTATATAGAGTTTCATTTACTTCTTTGGATTCATCCTCCTTAGATAGTTTGCAACCTATGACCATAGGTGTCCCCACTGGTTTTGAGTCATCCATGCCAAAAAAAATTTAGAATCTCCTTCACATACTTGGATTGAATGATGTATATCCCTTTCTTTATTTGTTGTACTTGAATACCAATAAAGAGTTTGATTTTTCCTATCATGCATAGTTCAAATTAATTCCTCATTTATTCTATAAATGACCTTCTCAATACTTCATTTCCACCAAATATTATGTCATCAACAAAAATTTCAGAAATCAATATCATGTCTTCACTTTCTGATTTTAGATATACATTTCTATTGTCACTAGTCCTTGTGAAACCTATCTGAATAAGATAAGCATGTAGACTTTCATACCATTCTCTCAGAGCTTGCTTCATTCCATACGATGCTTTATGCAATTTACATACCGTGTCTTTACCTTTTTCATTAGAAAAACCTTCAGGTTGTTCAATGTATACTTCTTCTTCTAACACACCATTCAAAAAAGAAAATTTTACATCCATTTGATAGACCTTAAAACCTTTATAAGAATCATATGCCAAAATTATCCTTACATCTTCAAGTCTAGCAATGGGTTAAAAGGTCTCACCATAGTCCAATCCTTCTTCTTGTGCATACTCTTTGGAAACTAGCCTTGCCTTTTTTTTATCACTTATCCTTTCTCATTCAACTTATTCCTGAAAATCCATTTACTACCTATAACATTATTTTCATTAGGTCTAGGTACTAAATTCCATGTATTATTCTTCTCTATTTTATCTAACTCATCTTTCATAGCCTTAACCCAATCATCATTTTCCAAAACATCTTTAATACTTTTAGGTTCTAATTTAGATAATAAACAAGTGCTTTTGGTGCAGGAGCACCAAGGACAAGGACATCAATTAAGTCCTCAAATCAAACAAGGAAATCCTATAGATCATCATACCAAACAAATATGGACATGAAGATACTAGAGTTGCAAGGAGAGATCAACTACAAGATTTTAGAGCCTATTACGGCTTGGAAATTGAATACAAATGAAAAGGTGACAAAAGTCCTAAAAGGACCAAATTTGATTGTAAATGGACCAATAGTGTCCAAGTGAGTCAATTGAGAGTCTATAATTTTATGGGAGTTTAGAATAAGTCACTAAGGTATTTTCAAACCTTAGGAGTTTTAGTTTTCAGGTTTAAATTAGTTGCAAGTCATTTTTATAGTTTGAAAATTCAAAAATTTAAAAATGACAGTTATATTAGTTTTGGAGGGAATTAGTTTTTAATGATTTAATAAAAAAAATATTTCTAACCAATAAAAAGAGGTTATGGAAGTTAGGGAAGGTCTATGTAATGAGAGGATAAACCATTGTATGGGTTAGAATTGGATTGTACTGACTGTTACATAAAATTGAAGAAAATCTCAGACATTTGCAAGTTGTGTGGTGGTTTGCATGCTTGGAAGTTGATAATACATTTGAGATTGGTGTATTTATTCCCTAAGAGTATTTAATTACCAATTTCAAGGCATTTTGAATGGACTTTGCATTGTTTTAAATTTGTGTTTCTCTCTATTATAGTGATGTTACAGTTTCTTGGCTTAAAATTCATTATTTTGATAGGAAATTAGCAAGATGAGTATCATTCCATGAAAGTAAATGCCTAAAACTAATGTAATTATTGTATCTAATATTTAAATTATGAATCTAACAACTAAAGTGCAGGAGCAAGCAGAAGAGAGGTGATCAATGTGTTTGGTTGAAAGAAAACCATTGATTTTTGGTTCCTAAGTTATAACATCAGGGTATTTCGCCACATGAGGGGTATATTTTATGTTGTGGGTTGTCTTAGAATGATTTCTGGAAGGTGAAACAACCATTATTGTTTGGAGAAGTTACTGGAAGTGAGACATTGAGAGAGCCCTATAAATAAGGGTTTGAAAGGGCTAATTTGGGGCTTTTGGTTTTATTGTTTCCTTAGAGTGAAATTGACTTGATAACCCTTGATTTTAAACCATTTAGATATACTTTATAGGATTTGGAGTTGATAGGAGGATTTTGGCATATACTTCCTTTGTAAACTTTTATGTACTATTATTTAGTTTTTAGTGTTGATGGAGGGCTACTAGAAAGGCTATTAGGCCTTGGGACAGTTTGGAGAGTTGGGTGTGTTAAGTGTTTCTTGAAACCTTAAAACCTATTTAATCCAAGAGAATACAACCTAATTAGTCCATATACACCACCTTGGACCATTGGGAGAATTCTTGTTTATTTTTAATTCATTTGGGGGTCTTGAAGCCTATTTGACGTGTCTAAACCTCTCAAAAGTATATCTATAAATGTTATCTATTTGTCCTCCACCCTTACCTCTACATCAAATTTCCCTTAAATTACTCCTTATCATCACACCATCATTTTTATCTCCAATAATATTATCTTATGTGTGATTTAGTTTCAGATACCTTGAGAGTACCTATTTTGTTCTTTGGTTACCTTCATCATCATTCACCAATTGTGGATCATTCACTGGTTGTGGATCATTCACCACTTCATTCATCTATGGTACTATATCTTCCTCCACTAGTTAAACATAAACAAACATGTCATAGTCTTATGGTTCCTTCTTTTTATCTTCCTCATTTTTCTCAGAAAATTCATCAATTCTAACATTGGCACTTTCAACCATCTTGTTATTAACCTTGTTCAAACACTTATAAGATTTAATTCTAGTATAATAGCCTAGGAATATACCTTCATCACTCTTAGAATAAAATTTTCTATTTTTTTCATCCTTCTTAATGTAACATTTACTTCCAAAAAAATTTAAATAATTGACACTAGGAGTATGACCATACCACAACTCATAAGGTGTTTTATTTGTACCTTTCTTAAGTTGTATTTGGTTCAAAGTATAGACATTAGTACTTACATCTTCTCTCCAAAATATTTGAGCCACTCCCTTTTGTATCAAAAGTGTCCTTGCATAGTCAATTATGGATATGTTCCTTCTCTCTACAATTCCATTTTGTTGAGGTGTCCTTGGTGCTGACATTTGTCTCTTGTTTCCATGTTCTTCACAAAAAAAATTGAACTCATGTGAGGTAAACTCACCCCCTTTGTCAGATCTTAGACGCTTAAGTGCTTTACCTATTTCTTTTTCAACTCTTGATTTATACACCTTAAACATGTATAATGCATCCAATTTATCCTTCAAAAACATAACAGACATCATTCTTCAGTAATCATCGACAAACAAGATAAAGTACTTATCTCCATGGTAGCTCTTATTTATCATTGGTCCACACAAGTCAATGTGTAAAAGGTCAAGAATGCTCAGAGAGGAATATACTTTACTAGCAAATCTATAACTAGTCAACTTTCCCAACTAACACTCCTTACACATAGCATTATCAGGCTTAGCCAAAGTAGGAAAACATATAACACATATTTTCTTATTGACCTTTACCAGGTTATCAAAATTAACAAGATAAAAGCTTTTATGCCATAGCCAAAAGTCTTCAACTTTAGCAAACAAGCAATGTTTATTAGTAGAGTTCAATCAGAATAGGTTACCTCTAGTCTTTTCAGCAATAGCAATCAAATCTCCAGATGTTCCTAAGATCTTGCAAACACCATTACTAAATTCTAATCTGAAACCTTTCTTATTCAGCTAAGAAACACTTAATAATTTATACTTTAATCCAACCCAATAAACATCATCACAATTAGTTTTATCATTAAGTGCTATTGAACCTTTACCTCTTACCACACATGGAGAACCATTACAAAATCTAACTGCACCTCCATCGTATTCTTCCATTAAAATAAATTTTATTTTGTCACCATTCATGTGATGTGTACACCTACTATCTATTATCTAGTAACCATTGTAATTCATTCTTGAAATCATTTTTTTTTCCTCACTATCTTCATCTACACCAATTGAGGGTTCTTCTTTGACTACAACAAAGACTATCTCTTCCTCATCATCTCTTCCATCTGATTCTTCATCAGTTACTCCATCTTTTTCTAGGTAACATGCCTTCTTTCTCTTGTCTTTGAAGTTCATGAACCTCTTGAGCTTATCCTTCCTATCATTGTCAGGACACCTAGATGCAATATGACCAATTTTGTTACATGAAAAGCATTTGAAGGGAAGTTTATCTTTGTACTTTCATTTTCCTCTAGGTAATCTCCTTCCTAGCAGTGCTTCCAACTCTTCTTGTTCTCTTTCCTCATACAAGATAGAATCATAATCACTATTTCCTTCAAAACTATTAGAGACTTATTTTCCTTTCTTTGATGAACCAATGGTTAGGGAATATTTGAATGCAGATTTTATTCTAGGCATATAGTTATCAAAGTTACTTAACTCAAAAGCAGTAAGCTTTCCAACCAAGGAATTTAGAGTCACATTTGTAGGACTAATATATCTCATTTCTTGTATAGCAGAGACTCTAATAGCATATTGTGGTAGTAGGGTTCTTAATATTTTACTTACCACTTCATCTTATTCAAGTTGAACACCAACTCCTTTCATAGAAGAAACAACCTCCTTTAGCCTATTTTTATATTGAGAAATGTTATCTCCTTCATGCATTCTCATTTCATCATACTTTCCTCTGATACTATCCACCTTTTCTTTCTGAACATGAACATCACCGCCATGAGCTGTTGTCAACTTGTCCCACATATCTTTAGCATTATCCATTTCCTTGATATCTAAAAACTCAGCATCAAATAGAGCACTTTCTATTTCTATCATTACAAAGTTATGCTTCAGCTTTCTCTTTATTTGTTCAACAGTTACAGTGCTAGAAGGTTGAGCATACTTAGTTTTGAAATGATCATATGCTTATTCTCCAATACATGATAGATGAAGCTTCATCCTACTTACCCATGTAGATAAATTGACCTTAGTGAACTTAGGTGCTTCCTTCTTATACATCTTCAGATATTTTCCCTCAACGTGTTAAGATTTCACAGTCAAGGAACCAAAGCTCTGATACCAATTGTTAATATAGGTATGATTACTGAGAGGGGAGGGATGAATCAGTAATCAACAAATTCACTAATTTCAACTTCTTCAGACTTAATGCACCAAAACATTCAAAAACATCTAGTATAAATAAAACTTTCAAACCATGCATCCACAAGTAATCAATCACACAATGTAAACACCATATTTTTCTCATGGAACTCCAAATGGGAAAAAACCACGGTGTGAGTTGCTACCCACTAAATGTGTACTCTTCTGGAATATGCTATGTTAGGAGCTTACCATTTTAAAGGTTAAAAAAACACGGTTAGGTGCTACCCGGTTAAGGGATTTCCCTTTAGATCTATTAGGATCTTTGCCCTGTTAGGATCTGTCATGCCCAAAACTTGGGCAAAAACACACGAACAAAAATTTTAAATAACGCATTAAAATGGGATACTAAAACTACACAAGGGTAACACATGCACGCAAAATGGTGCAAAAAGGAAAAAACAGAACCAATAAAGGTCTCAAGGAGAGGAATAGCTTTCACAGCTATCCTAAAGGACGTCTAAGCTCCAAACTAGAACTTCATGCAAACTAAGGAAGTTGACCAAAAGTCAACTTGAGTTGACCAAATGCCAACTAAACACTAAAAAGGTGTATGGTACAACTAGGGTTCGCTTAAACCCAAAGGGAGAGTTGTGTACGCAAATCGAGACAATTTGACTAAAAGTCAACTAGGGTTGACCAAAAGTCAACCATATCTTAAAATACGTGAGGAAGGGTCTCAAGGGTCTTCTAAGCGCTAAGGAAGTCAAAGGTGCACAAAATGAGACAGTTGACCAAAAAGTCAACCCATGTTGACCCTAAAAGTCAACTGTCTCCAAAAGGCCCAAAACTGAAATCTAAGGTTCCAGAGAGTACAGGGATCACCTGGTGCGAAAATAAAATCAAACGGCCAAGGTTTGACCATGGTTGACCAAAAGTCAACTGTGTACGTCATGGGTCAAGGGTAGCGATAATGTCCCTAAAGACGTATATCGAGAATCTAAAGGGGAATATGACCCCCTGATAACAATAAAAGAAGGTTAACTAATCTATTAATTCTAAAACGATTAATCTAATAAGACCTTAAGTTTTCTAAATCTTATTTTTCTCCATAGATCAATGTCTATCAAAAAAAAATTCTAACATTAAATTTATATCAAATTCTAATCTTAAAATACTTTTTTTTATAACTAAATCAAATCTAATAAGTAAATCTAATCTAAAATTAAAATATCATTATGCTTAAAACAAATTTAATTCAAATCTTACCAAAAAAAAAAATAACATATAATAAAATTTTAAACTAAAATAAATTACAACCCTATCACTAATATCCGATTTATAAATATATAAAAAAAAACTTTAAACAAAAGAAGATTAAAAGGGCGGGCCACAAGAGGGAGCAGCGGCGGGATGAAGACGGTGGCCGGGCGGAGTTAGGGAAGCGGCGCGAGGTAGTGGTTCGGCGGCGGCGAAGGGGGGAGAAGGCGGCGGCAGATGGGTGCGGTGGGGGAGTAAAGGGGGCGGAGCGATGGTGGCCGCAACCGGCGGCACCACCGCCCGCGGGTAATGTAACCCCCGCACAGGGAGGTCGTGGGGCGGCCGACACCGTTCGACGGCACCTCCCCACTATGTTAAACACAGTGGGTGGTCCGCGGTCGCGTGGCCCCCATGCGAAACACAAGGCGCCGACAGCCTTTGGGGGGGTTTCGGCCCTCCCCAATACCATTTGTATAAAATTGTTTTCTTTCATTTGTTTAATTTACTAATCCGCCACTATTAAAACGTTTAATTAAAAGGGAGTGTTTCAAATTTTAAATAGAATAATATATATATGCCCTTTTTTATATTAAAAAAATAATTTCTCTGGTGAAAAACCGACTGTTTTTTGTCAAACAGCGACTATATAAAGATATTTTTTTATAAAAAAAACAACATAGATACAATCCATAATTTATACTCCACATCTTGGTGGAAGAAAATTTAAAATTCAAGCCCCTTTTTTTTTTTGAAAATTACTCAGAATTTCACTAAGTAAGAAAAATAATAATCCAATGCATAAGATCATAATAATTGATTTTCACATAAGATCTTCATAGAACGAGAAACATTATACAATTTAGATATCATAATTCAACTAAACCTTTGCATTACAAGTATAGGTTACAAAGAAAATAATGAAGGATTACAATACCACTTAATGGTCGTAATACAATTCGCAACAATATGAAAAAAACTCATAAACATGAATGATACAAATGATCTTTTTTCAGTTATCCACATCTTTCTCAAAAGGGGTGATTATCCTTCCTTGCTATCCTTTTGAGAACCTTAAAAACGTTGGGGTTGACCATGGAGGCTCACCTCCCAACCTAGGCCTTTACAAGGCCACCCCCGAGCTTGGGGATCCAATCTGGAACGGGCCACAAATAGATACATCTAAGAAGCAGACAATAAATAGAGACTTCAAACACAAGAAGACTTCCCAACAACAGGGTGTACATGAGGAAGTATCTCCAAGAGACATTCCAGAAAATAGGGGTAGTGGTAGACCTCACTGAAGGAGAAAGCCAAGATCACAAATAATACACAAGCCTCACATGGACTTGCTAAGGACCATCTTTACAAGATGTTGTCCTGGATAACCTCCTTATGCCTCCCAAATGCCCTCAGGCCCATCTTGGCTTCATGGGTATCATGTTACCCCAAGTTTTATCCCTCCACACATGGGAGACTCTACACTTAACAGGAATCATTTCCACTACCCCTCCAAGGCTACTCTGCCCTC
>MU224522.1:4473116-4495199 GCA_018584345.1 Thuja plicata | reverse complement strand
GGGGGGTGAATCAGTGGCCTCAAAAATATTCCAATAAATCAACCCAAAAACTTAGTACCACAATATTAAGCCTCTAGTTATCTTCAGTCCTACAAGATGTATGCCTTCAAATAATCATATCAAATAATTACTGCTCAGAGTTCATAGTTAATCTTTATTCTTAATGTTTACCGAATAGCAGTCTTTCATTTACTCAAAACAGTAAATTGCTTAGTGTATACCGATCAATCCAGATTAGTTATGTGTAATGCAAAACACTAAAGTAATGACTCATAAACACATTGACACATTGATTTTTAACATGGAAACCTTGTTAAGGGAAAACCCACTTGGGATCGGTAACCCAAAATTTTCACTCTTCTAAAGTGAGCTCAGTGAAGAACCAACCCTGTTAAAGGTTACAAACACACTGTTAGGTGTGACCTTGTTAGAGGATTTAAATAGAATAGTTTGTCACTTGATATCAGGAATCTCTATGCTACCTTCTATGACCAAACCCAGTGTAGTTTTTCAAATGGTATCTGGCATCTCATGCTATCTTCATGATCAAATTTTTTGATACTCCTTGGGATGTATCTCAATATAGAAAGGATTGTTAAGTCCTGCTCAATTAAGAGACTTTTTGAATCAATGGTTAAACTAAAACAGTAAATGATCTGTTCACACATACAACTTATACTTTCAGATTTTCAGATCTATTGTAAGCTCATTTTACCTTTCTGATCAATGTATCTTTTCAATACCTTTGCTCCACTTCTTTCTACTCAGTGATGTTGTGCTTCTTTGTTTCTCGGTGTCCACAAAAATATTTAGCTCTTTCCTCAGCTTGATTGATCAGGACTGTATGAAATTGTTCTTCGTCAGTTTCTCTTCAACATCCTTCTTTTTCATTTACTCCCCTTAATTCATAATGAATTAAATTGTCTCTTTATAGACATGATATCATCGTTTCTCACTTCTTATTTTTCTTATTCTTGGTGTGATTCGCAATCTTAGCCTATCTTGATTTAAAGCATAACTCCTATTTTATCTTGTAGAAATCTTCTTTCCAACCAGATAAAACAACTTTAAATCTTTTACTTATCTTTGGCTTTAACTTGTTGATTAAAATAATGTTAACAACCAGTTAAGTCTATTTTTAGCTCTGCCAGCTAGGTATTTGTCATTTTTGAACTCTAGTTAATTTCAGTGTTTTAACTCTTTGATAGCTTCGGTCAACACTTCAGTTCTCCTTGGGATTATCCATCGATGTTGTCTGTCCGTCGGGGTCGTATGTCCATCAGGGTTGTTTGTCCATTGATTAGCACTATAATTCTAGCTGTTGGCAATGCTTGTGATTCTTGTCATCAGTAATGCTTGTCAATTTCTTTGCTCAAGCATCACTGTGACTTTTCTCTCAGTTTTCTCTATCTGTCGGGTTCCACTAACCATCGATGTTTGAAGTCACTTAGTGAATGCTGGTCTTTTATTCATTACTGAAAGCATAATATTTATCTCTCTGATTCTCTAAAGTATTTAACACTTTAAATATAACCAATCAGATTATATCAAATTAACATCAATGGAAATACAATCTATTAACTGATTTAATGTCTTGCATTATCTTTCTGCATATCGGTGACCAACTTAGCATCTTCAAACTTTCAATCAATTACATGTCATCATTCATCAGGCAACATTAGCTCTTGTAGTCGAGATACTCTATAATCCTCATTTGGAATGATGTGCTAAAGTGATACACGCAATGATGGGAGCTCAACCTCTATTGACAAGATATATTCAGTACTATATACTAGTGAGTATGGAGTGGCTCCTATGGGAGTATGGAAACTAGTGTGGTATGCCCATAAGACAGGGTTGAGTTGGAGATGTCAGTCCCAAATAGCTTCATTGACTATCTTTTCAATATTTTTATAATAGTTTTATTCGTATCCTCAGCCCAGTCGTTACCTTGGGGAAAGTAGAGTGAAGAATAGCTATAGTGGATATCGAATTTTTTGTAGAGCTCATCTACTTGTTTATTTTTTAAGGGGACCCAAAATGTGTAATGATGGTTTGTGGAACACCATATTGAATTATGATATAGTTCAAAAGAAACTTGGAAATCTATTTTCTAGTGTTATAGGTCAATGGAATTTCTTCAACCCATTTTTTAAAATACTTAGTGGTTGTGATTATGTACTTATGACCATCAGATGATAAGGGATGAATCTTGCCAACTAGGTCAAAGCCTCATTGCGAAGAGGCCCACAGTGATGTTAGTGGTTGCAGCTCCTAACAAGGTGCATGGATGAGGTTCCCATGAATCTAACAATTTCTACATAAATAATCAAGCATCTATTTGCATTGTAGGCCAATAATACCCAATTCTTAAAAGCTTCTTGGCTAAGATCACGCCACTATAATGAGCCCTACAAATTCCTGTGTACTTCCAATATTGTTTTTTTTTATTCTTCTGAGTTGAGACATCTGAGGAGTGCTCCATCCTGACTAAATCAATAAAGTGTATTGGCTATGATAGTGTAATGAGAGGCTTGCCTTATCAAGGACTTCTTTTGGTTTCAGGACAATTCAATGGGGATAGTTTGGCTAGTTAAGTAAGTGTATATATTTTGGTACCAGGGGTAGCTGGGACCAACAATTTTGCACACAACCTCAGACTTGGGTACTTCAAAGTCATGGACCATGAATCATTCAACCATGAATTCATAGTGTGTCACATCTGGTGGCATGTCAAGAAAATATCATATAGTAGCCATGACATATGTTGTTTTGTTCTTGCTTCTCAGGATTTTCTCAAATGATATCATTTCAAAATTTTGCTTCATGTCTTTCACCAAGGATTTACAAGGGATCAGTTTGTCATCCTTAGTGTCATAGATTCCATTGAATTGGTTGATAATCAGTTGAGAATCCCCGAACACCTCTAGTTGTTGAATCTTCCAGTGGAAAACTATTTTGAGCCCTATGATTAGTGCTTCATACTTAGCTATATTATTGGTTTATTCAAAGCTCAGCCTGTATAATCTTGAAATGAAGTCTCCCTCTAGAGTGATAAATATTATGTTTGCACCTGATCCCTTTTGTTTGTGAGAGTCATTGAAGTATATTTTACACTATTTCTACACTTCAAGGGAAAAAATGCTTTCATCTGGAAACTCTATCAACATCGAATGAATAGAAGGTAATGGTACGTCTACCAGTTGGTCTGTAATAGCTTGTCCTTTAATTTATTTTTTGTCCATATATTTAATGTCAAACTCACTGAGAATCATGACCCATTTGGTGAGTCACCCTTTTAATGTAGCTCTACTCAATAGATACTTCAGTGGATCAATCTTTTATATTAGGATCATCTTGTGACTTAACATATAATGTCTAAACTTTTGGGAAGAAAAAAATATAGCCAAACATGCTCTTTCAATGGCCATATAATTAAGCTCGTAAGCCACAAGTGTCTAACTAATGTATTATATGGCTCTTTCTTTTCCTTTTGAATTATTATGTGTTAATAATTCCCCCCATTGAGTTCTCTATAGCTGAGATGTATAATAGAAGGGGTTGATCTAGAATGGGTGCTACTAAAACCGGTGTTGAGAGAAGATAATCTTTCAATACTTGAAATACATTTTGTCAATCTTATGTCCATGTAAATTTTACATCGTTGTGTAGAAAGTATTGGAATGGATGGCACTTGTCATCCAATTGTGAAATGAATCATCTTACTGATTGTAGCCTACCTTTTAGACTCCTTAGGTTATTCAAAGTTGTTGGTGGAGGCATATTAATAATGGCTTGAACCTTTTCAGGATCAATCTCTATTCCTTTGTGGGGGACAATGAATCCCAACAACTTTTCTAATGTGACCACAAAGACACACTTCTTTGGGTTCAACCATAACTTGTATTCCTGAAGTATGTCAAAGACTTGCACTAATACTGATAGATGTAGATTCCTCTCTAGGGATTTTTCTAACATGTCATCAGCATAGTCTTCCATTGTGATATGCATCATGTCATGAAAAATAGTTGGCATTTATCTCTGATATGTGGCATCTACATTTTTTAGACCAAAGGGCATGACACACCAACAACAACTGCCCCAGGCTTAAGTGAAAGTTGTTTTGTATTATTCTTCTAGCAGAATTTTGATCTGATTATATTTAGAGAAACCTTCCATGAGAGACAATATCTTATACCCTGAAGTGAGATCAACGATCATGTCTATGTTCGGCAAGGGGAAGTCATCCTTTGGACAAGCCAAATTCATATATTTGAAGTCAGTGTAGATTCTTATGGCCCACAGGATTTAGACACCAGTACCATATTAGAGATCTAATTGGCATAGTCAATAGGCCTTACAAATCCTGCATCAAGTAGTTTTTTTCAATTCTTCTTTAACCAATAGTATAATTATAGGATGCATCTTGCGCAACTTTTGTTTGTATGGATTTTCCCCAGGCTTTAGTGGCAGATGGTGGAGCACTAATTCTAGATCTAATCCAAGCATGTCAAAGTATGACCAAGCCAAAGTTTATTTTAATGTCTTTAAATAACTGAATGAATTATTCTCTTTCTTCTGGTGTTAATGACTCTTCCAAGTGGATTAGCCTTTGTGTTTATGTAGTGTCAATACTGATTGTTTTTGCTTTCTCTGCCATAAGTTGTGACTATTCCTTAGAAATGGGAAGTATATTAATCTCTCCATCCTCAGGCACCTCAAAGAGGTTTTCACCCTTGGATACTCCTTTTTTATTTTTTTATTTTTTAGCTAGAAGGTGCCTTTCAATTTTCACCTAATAGCCTTATATTTTATTTTTTGATTTTACTACTAGAGGATTGATATAACTCCACAAAGTATGTTGTTCTATCTAATTTGATTTTTAAACATACCTTGTGGTCTCCCATAGGTATTTCTTGTCTTATTCTAAATAATTCAACAATAGATTCATCATTCTCAAAAATGTCTATGGTAGGTGGATTTTGATATTCCCAATCAATAAGGTCAGGGTAAACCAAAGCTATGTTATCCTTAGTTTGGAAGGACAAAATTGTTAGTTTGTTCAATATATTCACATATGAATCATCAATTGATGTGTTTTTTTCTGAAGAGGATGAGGATGAAGGTTCATATCAGTTCCAAAATTCCTCAATCCAAGCTCAGCAATATGTGGTTCTATTGTACAAAGATAGGCGGGTGTTAATGTTTGTAGCTTCAGTAGAATGATCATTAGAATACATATAATATATGTTGATTAATACTAATATAATATATATGTTATATTATTATTAATCATATGAAATTTAATATTCAATATTACATTATTATATTATTCTTAATTAATAATTGATTGATGAAACATTATAAGATTGATTAAATTATAAATAATGGGAAGAGGCATGTCCTTTCTTAAAAATAATAATGAATAGACATGTCTCATGAAGGGACATGTCTCTCCTAGCCTCATTCCCAATATAAATGAAAGAGAGATTATTGCATTTGGAAAACACATACAACATAGAGTGCTATTAAATTTGCAGCTATCCTAAAACTTAACATGGTATTAGAGTCAGACTGCAAATGTAAGAGAGTAGTTTGTTGATGGTGAATGTGTGACTATCTCAGAAAATACAGTCTCATTAAAGAGACCGTATCTCACAAATCCACCATTGGATTTTTCTGAATGTTGGATATGTTGGTGAAAAACAAATTTTTAAGAATCTCATAGGAGAGATTAGAGGGATAGTGTGGGGTTCAAAAGTTATGACGGATTGTGTACGTGTCTATGTGAAATTCCTGAAAGTGGCTTTTATTAAAGAGATATATGAATTTGTTATGACCATGGTAAAGCATTAACAAAGAGTAATATATTAAAGGAAGTGTGTCTCTTTCTAGAAAGAGATAATTAATTATAGAGTGTCACTTCTCTTGGAGCAATCAAGTCATTTCAAAAGAAGACAAGAGGATTGTTCAATGATATAAGAGTGGGAAATGTACATTATGGGGGGAATAATAACCAATGTTACATTTCCATTTGAAATATCCTTATTAGAGAGTGATAAAATGATGATCATCCACTCTAGGTTGTCACTCTGAATGAATGTCATCGACATGGTTAGCACGAACAACATTATGATCTCCTACAGCGTGTCCATCGCAAGCAACTTCAAATTTTGATGAGAGTTGATATTTCTTATATGGGCTCACCTTACAAAAGGAAATATTTGAAACTTAAGATAAGTATTACATGTTTTATTAATGCACATGAATTATTGATTATGAAATTTATTCTATAATATTGGCTAGTAAAGTCTTGCATGCTTCTATCTTTGGTATTTCTATATGAGATAGTTTAGTTTATAAGCTATTTGTAATCTCTCTCTGACATACCTTCCGGACAGAAGCACAAGAAATTGTTTTAAGAGGGATTCTGGCTCAACATAGGTAACTTTGGATGAGGAGATAAGAAGATTGATATCAGACTCAGAGGGAGTCTGACAATTCATCTTAAGAAATCTTGGATGATCAACAGATTGATATATGCTCAATGAGTTCTTCTCTATGAGAGAAGTTTGAGGTGAAATCCCTTGTTTTCACCCTCTGCATTGAAGCATGATCAATGTCATGTGTGTCACTCCATTTATTTAATGGGCCTTCCCCCTATGTACATCATGAGGAATTGATGACTTCCAAATGATTATCACTCGTATTTGTAAAAGTTATTAGAAGGTGACGATCTTACAATAACTTGACCTTCTATTATGATTGGCATCTTGTGATGGCTGAAACAGATCATAATAGATAGAACTTTTGGATAGAATCGGCGATTGAGTAAATCCACATTAAATCTTGAGAATCTTATGGATGGAATCACTGATTGAGGCAATCTACCTAGGAACTTGTGGATAGAATCACCGATGGAGGCAATCCACTCTAAAGCTCATGAGTTTGTGGATAGAATTTTCGATGGAGGCAATTCACACGAGATCTTATGGATACAATCATCAATGGAGGAAATACACTCTAAAGCTCATGAGTTTGTGGATAGAATTGCCGATGGAGGCAATCCACACGAGATCTTGTGGATAGAATCGCCGATGGGGGAAATCCACTCTAAAGCTCATGATTTTATGGATAGAATCACCGGTGGAGGTAATCTACTCTAAAGCTTGTGAGTTTGTGGATATAATCGCTGATAGAGGCAATCCACATGAGAGCTTGTGGTTAGAATCACCGATGGAGGAAATCCACCTGAGAGCTTGTGCATAGAATCGTCGATGGAGGCAATCCACCTAAGAGCTTGTGGATAGAATCATTGATGGAGGCAATCCACATCTTGAGACTGTGTTTCTATTGATTAAATCATGATGATGATGCTTTTATTTCTTATATCATATGATTGATGTTGTCAAGTGTCATATAAGTGTTGACATTGGATTAATTTATCCTCCCTAGCTAAGAGGGCATGTTGATATTTTGTATAGCTATGGTGAGGGTCATAAGTGTTGACACAGGAGACCACTACACATTTTGTTTGATAATCCTCCCTAGATAAGAGGGGGTGTTAATGTTTTTAGCTTCATTCGTATGATCATTAGAATACATATAATATATGTTGATTAATAATAATATAATATATATGTTATATTATTATTAATCATATAAAACTAATGGGAAGAGGCATGTCCTTTCTTATAAATAATAATGAATAGACTAGCCTCAGTCCCAATATAAATGAAAGAGAGATGGTTGCATTTGGAAAACACATACAACATAGAGTGTTATTATATTTGAAGCTATCCTAAAACTTAACAATGGGAAATGGTAGTGTTAAGATATAAGGTGTTGGTGGTGTGTAGGGAATCCTGCTCATATTTATTCAAGTATGTGTTTGAAAAGAGTTCCTCGTATGTCTCAATTTTTTATTTATAAACACAAGCGTTAATATCAAAGGGTAATGAGGTACTTGTAATTCCTTCTACTGGTGGTCTATCACCTAAGCCACAATGCTTCAGGTTTTGGATACATGTAATTGGCTCTACAATTCCTTGTTCATTTTTTCCCAATCCAGATCATCCATTATACCCTTTTGTTTAGGAAAATGGTGGACCCTCGTCCATATTCATGTACTGGAATTTTGATCTCAGGGGATTCTTTGTCTACGTACAGCCAAGAAGATAAGTTGTCTTTAATGATCTCCTCATGTATGTCTCCCCATCTTACAAAAATTGGTTATGGGTAGACAATTGATAGTTATTGCTTCCTCTTAAGAGGTTTCTTAGGTTTTCCATAAGAACAGGGTGAGATTGGTAGCTTGCCTACACATAAGAAGTCTGCATAGGTGTACTCTCGCCATCCATTTTTTTGAACTTGGATTTTGAGCTCTGATCTAAGATCTTCAATTGATTTAGAAAGATCGACACAATTTATGTTTTGAGGTGAGGAGGCAAATGATGTCTCATGATTATTGGGTACTTGATTAGAAATAGATCCTCTAAGATTTGTGCGATAAAGAAAAAGGATCTCTATCACCAGGCATGGTGATTTAAATTCCACAACAAGAAAAATTTAATAATTGATGATAAGTAGCTGGTACAACCTACATGAAATGGATCCATGGTCATCTCAAGAGCATATTATAACCTAGCTATGGGTCCAGTACCTGGAATGCAGTGTCTTGCATTGCTAGACTAATTTTGATTATTCCCCTGTAAGGATGCTCTTCATCATCATATGCCCTTATTATGATCTTTATGGTAACATCTACACAACTATCAAAGTAGCCAATTTCTTTTACCAATTTTAGTGTATAGATATTTAGATCTGCTCTGCCATTTATCAAGACTCGTCTAATTTATGGAGGTGGAAAAAGACCTCACGATGCAAAGGATCATTGTGAGATGGTTAATGGAATGGTATTTATTTCTCAGTGAAGGAAACATGGTGTTGTGTGGAAATATTTCCCACCGTGGCTTGAAAATCATCACCATTTATGTCTTTCAGGACAAATCACTGCTACAAAGTTATGTCTAAGGCTGCTTTATGAATTGGAAAAATGCAAAGCAGTCCATAGATGAAAATTTGTGTTGAGGTCTTCTTTAGATGGTCTAGTAGGTTATACTGACCTAATGGTGAGGTTGATGACTTATTTGGTACTACAAATTTTTGATGGGGCTCCTTGTACTGTGATTTAGAGCGACAGGTAGCAGCAACAAAATTGATGTTTGGACCTTGGATAGTAATGATCTTGATGGTGAGGTTGGGGTCTGTTTTGGTATAAGTTAGGTTTTCCTTATTATCATGTCCAAATGTGGAGGCCTTACCTTTTCCATGATCCATCAATAGAATTTAGAATATTTTACGGTCTTGATTGGTGGTGCCTAAATTTGCAATAACTTTTATTTCACCATTGTCAATGAAATCTTGGACAATGTGTTTTAGTTACATGCAATTAGTTGTTTTGTGTCCCTTAGTATTGTGGTAATTACAAAAATTGTTTTCGCTCAACCATGTTGGTTTTTCGGTACCCTCGTAATGTCTGATTTTGGGTAATGTGACTGAATGAGATTGTAGCACTTTCTCAAGAACTTTTTCAAGAGTTTATGCAAGAGGTGTAAAGTCTTGAGGTGGAGGGATGTTCCTTCTTGCAGTATTTTGTTGGTATGTCTGATTAACTTATTTGTTTTCCATATCAACATTGTTAACCCTCTAGAGTGCGTGTGCTGGTTGGGATTGTAGGGTAGGTGTTGGTTGTGTTTGTATGCGTGTGACTGGTTGGGCTACCTTAGCATTAACCATGCCATCATTTGTCACATTTTTGTTTCTAGATCAATATTTGGATTTTTCATAAAGTGTTGAGTTACTAGTCTCTTTCTTGATGCCCCCCTTTAAGGTGAGGGATATTTTTTCCCTTGACCCTTGCTCAGATAGCTCTTCAAAGGTCTCAATTCGCTGGGATTTTAATTCACACATCATGTCTAGTTGACAATTTTTTATGAACATATGCATCTTTTCTTTCATGGGCAGGTGGAAATATGCCTTGGAGGCAATATTTCTCCAACATTGTAATAACGAGGCAAATTTCTCACCACTCTTCTTATTGGTAGTGAATTTTCCTATCAAATGGATAAGGACTAAGGTTAGTTGTTGTGTAAGTCCTTTTAGAAGCACATATTTACAAGTTTATGACCTATTGTTGGAGGGTTAGGAGTTATTGACAAAAGGATTCAGTGGGCGTGGGTGTAGATGGAAATGCGTTAGGATCAAAAAATGTTGTCTCACTATTATAAGATGGTGTCTAGTTGTATGAGGGCATATAGCCTGTATTTTTATATGTCATAGCCACATGTGGTGGAACATACTAAGGTTTTTGAACATATAGATAATGAAGAATATTCTTGGGTGTTGTGGTAGGATTGGAAGTGTTAGGCCCAGTTAGTCCATGGCATTTCAAAAAGGCTAACAGAATCCTCAAATAGTTGGGGTTGACAGGAGGTTGTTGTTGAGGTGCCCCTTGATTAATTTGGGGTATTCCTGGATTGGAAGGGACACCTATTTGGAGACTGTTGGTAGGTTGTTGTTGGGATAAACCTTGGTTGGTTTTGTTTCATGTTTGAAGGCTGATAGGGTTCTGAACTTGGGGATCCATATTGGAAGTACCCGCTAGATGGGTCAAGGACATTATGGAAGGTGTTGTCCTGGTGATAGATGCACTGGATGTGAGTGGAAAGTTGGAAAAGAGAGGATTTTTGTACTGGGTTCCTAGTGTAGTGGAGGATGTGGTGACATGGGATGCACTTTGAGTAGTGTTTCTAGGGGGTAAGATGGAAGTGATCGAAAGAGGTGTCATGGAAGAAAGCCAAGATGTTGGTACAAGAGTGACCTCTAGTATGGTGGATGTGTCAAATCCAGCACGTAGTTTGACATCATGTTGTGCAAGCATTTTGAAGTATGTATCTGGGTCAGTTTCCAATAGGGATCCCATGACAGTCATTACCCTAGGGTTTTCTAAGACATTATTAACATCTTCATTGTTATTGAATTTAGCCTTAACTTTCTCTAGCGAGAAGTCATCTTATGGTGGAGATACATGAGGTAACTATAGGGTGTCAACGTGTGTTTTCTCATGATGTTGAATGGTCTTTGGATTGTTAAAATCCTGTCTTAAGGTCCTCTGAATAGGAAAATCAAGATTTCTGTTAGGATCATGTCTGGGTTCTATGTTCGGGTCCATTTTTATTTTTCTCTTTTGGGATCTTGTGAATGACATATGGAGAGGATAAATGCAACCTAGGAAAAACAAAAATAACTAGACTTTAATTGTTTTAGATTTTGTGGTATTTGGAAATGCAATGACAATAAGGGAAACTAACTTTTTTTTATTTTGGGATGCCAATGTAGTTAATGAATGAAAACCTAGAATGATTCCTAAGGTGCAAATAATATGCCCTAAGAAAGATTCTATAAACTTTGAAGGTAAACCCTCTAAAAAAAGACCTGAATGATTATGTGGACTATCTTGACTTCAAAAAGGTAGGACAAAAATGACTAATATGGGCAATGATGTCTATCTAAGATAAGTGTTAACCAAAATTATAGGTGCCTAAGCCAAGGCAAGAAATGGTAATCGGAATGTGATGAAGCCAAGATAATACACAAGACCACTACTAGAATGTCCTAAGAAAATGTACCCTCTAATATGGAAAATGACTCAAAAAGGTGGAATACTGGACCTTAGGAAACGCAAACTATGTTTTTGAGATTTTTGGATTTTTTGGACTAAAATGATGACTTGTGCAAGGTTCTAAGCTAGGGATGATGCTAAAATGTTTGATATGATCCTCTAATATGCAAGGGTATGTCGAACACCAATTTTCAAGATAAGAGACAAATGGAATGTTTAGGACCTGTGTTGATGAATTTCTTTGATTTATGTAGAACAATGTTGGAGATGTGTACAAAATCAATAATCACACACTCAATATTGCTGAAGGACTCAAAAAATAAATGATCAGTGTATGGTCAACAAATTTTTCAAGCTGCAAGTTTTCACACGGTCAGGCACAATGGAAAACAAAGACAGAAATATTAATCTATGGTCAAATTGGCTTCAAATATAATGTTATAGGCCCATTTCTTTTTATGTCCATCATCTCACACAACCATTGTCACACTACTAGGATGAAGATCCATGTTGTAGGTGCCCATATTTTTCCTTTTTCAAGTATTATTTTTGTACCAATGAAGATCTCCTTATTAACACAATACCATGGGATACATATGATGAGAATCTTGGGGGGAGATTTTGCGACCCCTTGCACTATAATAAGATATGTGATTCAGAGGTGAACCGGGTGTTCTATAATTAACATGGTTGTAGTTAGATTTGTGACATCTCCCCAATCGGTTTGTACGTGTGTGAGACACTTAAGTCTCTAGTGGACCATGTTGGCTCCTTAGGCACGTAGGCCTGATCCAAACTATCATCCACACACCTTGCCCAAGATTGGTTAGATTTATGAAAATTTCAAGGTTTTCCCCACATCTTATTTATATATCGGTCAAAAGGATTTACCAGTTTGAGGTCGTCCATTGAGGAAGAAGCGCGTTCCCTAGACAGGCCTCTCTAAAAAAAATAAAAATATTTTTTAATCTAACAGAATATGCAAGCACACCAAAGACTCAAAACACATGGTTAATAGAATTAAGTGCCAAAAACCAAATTTTTTCTAATCTAAATCATCCATACACCCACAGGTTCATTTTAAAGAAATAAACTAGATGAGGGTTTGATAGTTCATTTTTATGCACCAAATCCAGATGTACTTTGCTTTGTTTAATTATTAACCACACGTTAATTTGAAGCACCAAATAGAAAGATGATATTGTGATGTTTGAGCATACATTAGTCTTTTTAAGCACCAAAATACAAATGAATTGATGTTATATTAGATCTAATTCCATGCCACAAGCTACAAAGAAATTGTTAGTACACAAATCCTAACAATTAGTTTTGATAATCCACAAGAGTGCTAGTGTTGATATAATGACAATTAAATTTCTCAGTGATTTCTCTTACTTTGTCCAAATAAGCATGTATACTACCTTCATACCTAATTTATGCTTCAACTGCCTCAATTCTCAATCTGTTTGTTGGTCCTTTGTTCTACTTAATCTCTCGTTCTCTTTTTCATTTTTTAATAGGCTTCTAGATTTTAACATTTTTTAATGTTTTGGTGGCCCACTACGTTCATTACCACAAGTGCACAATCTACATATTAGAGAAATATAAATAAGACATATAAGATTTTTTTATTTCATCAGGAAACTACGTTGTTTCAATTATATAAGTGTGGTGTTTCAGATCTATAACTACGACGAATAACATAGTCAAGTGTGTCACTTTATCAACAACTGCGTTGAATCAATCTAGTAAGTGTGTCGAATGAATCTGCAACCTGTTGTTATAATAGAAAGTACATATACAATAATAATAACACTTTGATCATCAAAATTAGTAGATCTATGATAAATATCCTGATATTATAAACATAGATTATAGTCAAACAATTAGAAATCACAGCAAAAATCCCAATGAATAAAATAGTAAGTAGAATAACCCAAACTGTTAGACAAAACAACACAGTAATCAATAAAAGGCAAGTGTGTCACATGAGTCATGCATGTGCATCATTTTAGGTATGTAAAGTTGCCACTTTCAACCTATAAGTGTGTCGAACCATAGGGGTAATAATGTTGTTCTACTGTGCATCGATTTAAGGTTGTAAGTGCATCGATCAAAACTATGTTTACATAAAATTAAATATATTACTACGCAAAATAGATTAATATCAAATTTCAAAGATTTTTGCTTCACGTCGGGTTCACCAATTGTAATTGGGGTAATAAGGATTTGTAGAAACCTGCAATAATATCAAAAAATCAACCACAAAGATCTATTAGGCAATTAGTATTCCCAATATCGAAAGAGAGAAAATAAACATCATGCATAATCATCAAATAATAATGAAATCAACCAAAACACGTGAACGTGCAAACCAAAATTCCTCCTTCATTGTTGTCCTTCTTTATGCAATATGGACTCTCAAAAATGAGTGTTTGATGTGCCAACATAAGAATTCAAAGCGATTATGGTTAACAAATTAAGAGAATTAACTCTCTATTTATAACATTTTCAAGGTTCTAATCAAGATTCCATGATTGGTGGGTTGATTGGTTGTGATTGAAGAGTTAAACTCAAAGTGAGTGGGAGTTGAACTCATTTGATGCATGTAGATAAAATAGATGGATATGTTAAGAGGATAGATTGAAGATTTTATTGATTTTATTGAGGAATTTAACTGATGAGGTGGACTAGAAGATGAGATAGGTTAAATAGATAGTTGATTTGATTGATTAGTTAGGAGAGAGAATTGTGGAGTTAACTCAAACTCATAATTAGAGGGATAAATATGATTAAATAAATAAAAGAATTTATTTATTGTCACATGTGAGGAATATAAATAAATAATTAATCTTTATTTATTTATAAGAGGAACAATTAGTTTAATTAAATAAATGTAATTTATTTAATCATGAGAGGGAAATTGATTTAATTATTACATAAATGTAATAATAATAACAGGAAACATTTCAAGGATAGAGCTCCAAAGGTTGGGAGGCCGAACCTCTAATTTTTTGACACCATGAAGGTTTCAACTATCAGGGAGGTTCTAGAAGGAGATGGTCATTCAACAATAGATTTATGCAAAGTGGTAGACAGACTTTCAGGAGTAACCAAGCATGGCAGGATCCAGTTTTGGGGCAAAAATTATGGAGGAAGACCATTTTTTAAACCTAGGGGTTTCCAGCAAAGGTGGGGCAGCCCCCAAGGACAAACAGATTACATTTCAAGGATATTACACAAAAATTCTGGAGAGCGAAGCCGGTTGCTCAAACGACAGTTTCGAAGGAGGTAAACATGAAACCCAATCCTCCTTGTGTTATATCTATATAGATTGATGATGAGGAGTGGAGTGATAATATTTATTTCTTTAGATGCAAATCTTTTGTAATGAAATGGTTAGGGTTATGGCCAACCTATGAAAGGATAAAAACTGGTGTTACTCTATGTGTATCCCTCGTTGTTTGCTCAAAACACTCGCAAATGGCTTCTATTTGGTTTTATGCCCTACTAGAGAGACTAAGGAGAGTCTTGTAATTGGGTTCATACATTATTGAAGGAAGAAGGGTTTTCATTAAATATTGGGAGCCCAAATTTCACCCAACCAAGGAAACTTTAGAGGATATCCCAATGTGGATCAAATTGAAAAATTTGCCTCATCAATATTGGAATATTGTCACCCTAATATTAATAAGAGACAAACTAGGAAAGTTTGTATGATGGGAAGAATCTCTTGATCTCCATGATCTATCGACTTACATAAGTATTTTCATTATTTATCAGGAGGTTTCTCCTCTCCCCGCTTTCCTAGAGCTTGAATCAAGTGTAGGGATATGGAATAAAACCATTGAAAAATGGAGGATGGTGAACTAATAGAAAATTTAGGCAATCTCAAGAAGGATCTAAAAGGAAAAAGGAGGGAGTAAGATACTATTATAGAGGAACTATTACTCTTTTCATAAAAACATAGAATTACTACAAAGGATTGCTTAGATTTAGCACAGATGATAAGCACCAAAAATGTTGATGTTAATGATAGGGAAATGAACACACATCAGTTCAATCCCTTTGATCTAATAATATTTAATGAATAAAGTTGGAAAGGAGAGGATGTTGTAAAATCTAAGCAGGGGGATTTTGAGTCGACTCTAAGACAAATAGATAATTTTCATTTTGTTTAGGACACATATTATAATTGTCCATAGTAGTGCAAAACATAAGTTGAAATAGCTAAGGTCATGGATGGGGCACAGGAGGATGAGATAAGGGGAATTGATAACCACTTGGTTGGGGATGAAATAATGGTTAATCATAATGGGTTCCCTGGCTCATGGCATGTTGACCTCCTAGAGAGTAACAAGGGATTAGAAAATCTAACAGCAAAAGGTACCCAAGTAAACAAGCTAGGGTCAACACAAGTGGTGGAAGATCGTACAGTACACCAATTAGAGGATTATGAAGGGGAGGAGAAAGAGCAAGATGGAAACTATGAACCAAATTTTTTGTTTGATAAACCTAGAATAATGGTTAAGGATATACTCATCTCTCAAATTAGGAACCTGGGTGACTCTTTTGAGGATGTCAGAGACAGTGGAGGGAACATAGCGGGTCTTGAAAATTGAGGGGATTTTCTTAATGACCAAGATATGGATGATTTTATGAGTTTTTTTTTAACAAGACGGTATCTCTGATGTAAGGTTGGTGGAGAAATATGATTCTTTAATTGATAAAGCTAAATTTGGAGAGAAAAGAAAAGGGGAGTGAGCACCCTCAAAATGAGACTTGCCAAGGTTGGTTGTGCTAGCGACCAGAGAAAATTGAGATCGGGAAAAGGTCAAGCCTTTTCCCCAAAGAAATGAAGCTCCTTTTGTGAAATCTTAGGGGTTGTAATGCCCCTAAAAAATTTCACTTGATCAAGCGTTGTCTTGATCAGGATAAACGTAAGATGGTTTTTTTTACAGGAAAAAAATCTAAAGAATGAGGACTATAACCTTTTTGCAAATAAATTTTATAGATGGAAAATCTCATTTGCAAAATCAGAAGGTGCTTCTGGAGGTTTGGGGATACTTCAGAATGAATCCTAAGTTACTATCCACATCATTCAGAAAAATAGGTTTTGGATGTGGGAAGTGGATGACTCACAACAAGTTTTATCAAGATTCAACATAATTAATGTCTACAGACCCAATAATCCAAGGTTGAAGCAAAATTTATGGGTGTAAATCTCAGATGTCTTAAGTGCTGATTCTAAGGAATTGTTTCTGATTGTTGAGGATTTTAATTCAATTATTATACCCGAAGACAAGAAGGGGGGTATTGGTTGGTCTGATCAAAGTCAAAGGGATTTCAACAACTTTATCATGGATGACAGTTTGGTGGAAGTTGATTTTAGGGGAAGTGACTTTACATGGACTAATAGGAGGCTAGATTTTAATAATATTGCTGAAAAGCTGGATAGATTCCTTATATTTGGAGATTGGGCCTCAACAAGTTGGATTTGTAATGCAGATATTCTCCTATTTACAAGTTCAAATCATTTCCCAATATGTTTGAGAATACATGATGATGCCACTCCTAAACGTTGCCCTTTTAAATTTGAAGCAATGTGGTTAAGAGCATATGGCTTTGATGATTTGGTAAAGGATTGGTGGGTTATCTAATCACCCTTAATTATCCTACTCTAATTGAAGGCTGTATTTTCCTTAACAAAGGATCTCCCTCTCAATTATGCTAATCTGATTATTTGATTTGGCATAATTCATCAAAAACAATAAAATCCCTCAAATCAAACATCATATATTAGTGATCTATCACTATATTTATTATTAATTGCCTTATCCTATTTAATTAAATCAACCTCATTAAATCCTTGGCTAAAGTAATTCATTAAAAGAAATTAATAAATACTCCTAAATTACAACTCACCACTAAATGACAAATTGAATTGATTGACCAATGGGAGTTGACACACATGGATCAAGCAAGGTTAAATCCTCATAACTCTCCAAGAATCAATCTCAACCATTCATTTCCTCTCATCCTTCATATAAGGAGTAAATTTTGAGATCAAAAAGTCCCAATTTCTTTACAATCTTGCACTAAGTTTATGTTGTAGAATTGATTTCATGCATCTAGTAAATTAGAAAACACTTCAATTTCTTAATGGGATCACATGAATGTAGAAATGATTGTTGGAAACTACAATTGAAACAATTTTATTATTGGCATTGATGGAAAACCTTAACTGGTTATAAATTTTCTATCTTGTAAAGTGCCATATCAATTGATTGATGAAGAATATTTGTGAAGAGGATATAACAAGAAGACCTGGTAAAATGGCTGAGTTATGTGAAGCTACAATGGGTACTTGATGAGATTGCACCTTGGTAAGTGTATAGTTGGAAAATGGAAGAACTTCCATTTTGGACTAGTTTAGCACTCTGATTAAGTGGTTTGGGTTATGTCAAGCACCTTGAATGGGTCTCTGACTTGGATCTGGCCTTTACCCATGTTCTGTCCCCTTTTCAACTTCTCTCCGACCTATTTTTGGCATCCTAAACTGTAGACTTGAGATTCTTGACCTCAGGTTCAAGGTCAAAATTTTGTGTAAAGTTCAACCTTGAGCCTGACCTATTTCAAGGTTGACCTCAATTTTGACCTAGGTCAGATTCGACCTCGACCCTGACCCAGGGTCCAAATTTCATGTTTCGAGGGTTTTCGGATGTCGGGCTTTGAAAAGATTTAATTCATGCTTCAAGGTTAGCTGTTTTGGACTTTGAGGCAATGACCCTTGAAATTATATTTAATATAGGTCCACTTCTAAGGGTATAGGCCTAATTGGAATTTAATTATCCTATGTAGGCCTCTCTAGAATATTGCGCCCTAGATTCATATATAAGGAAGCCTTCTCCTCTCATTTTCTCTAACAATCTAAGACTCTAGGACTTGAAGAACAAACAACCTAAGCAAGTAATAATCTAAGTGTGAAAGACAACTCTATGCATTATCTATTGAAGCAATAATCTACTCTAAAGCATTCAAGCATTCAATTCACCAAGGAGATCCTTTGGTAGCTATTGAAGGATTCAAGCTCTATGGAGCCCTCTTGTTCAAGATTTCTCCATCCACATCCATGCAAGCCTCTTCCTATTCCAAGATCCATTCAAGATTGTTGTTGAAGATCTACAAGAAATTTATTTGAGACATCCTACATTCTACATTCCACATTCATTTGGTGCATACATACTTGTGGATCCAAGGATTTGAATCCTCCACAAGGGTTTATGTACAAGCAAGGTGAATTTGTTTATTTGCTTTGTTTATTTATGCAATTTCAATTATACTTTAAGGTTAATTCCAAAACTGGGGTTTGACCAAGGAAAACCCCTCCCCAACAAACAAAACCATTTTTCTTTAAGGTACAGGCACAGGAAAACAAATTTTAGATCAGATTTAGATACCCTTTTTGGCCAACTTTCAGGATCCGCGAACAGAATTTCCGTCGGAGCAGTGCAGGTAAAGGTCGAACATTTTGGGGCATAATTGTACCCCATGAAAGAGGTCAAGGTCAACCTAACTCAGAAAAGGAAAATAATGACATGTAACTGATTGAATGTTTGATAATGTTAAGTTGAAGATAATGCAAGACATTAAATCAGTTAATGGTTTTTATTGTCATTGATGTCAACTTGATATCATCTGTACGGTCATGTATATAATTCCAAAGAATTCAGAGAATCAATGGAACAAATATTATTCTTTCAGTAATGCATAAAAGTCAAGTATTCACTAAGTGATAGATAATATTGACAGAGTGCACAACATCGGTAAAGGCAAAGAACCAAAGTCACAGTGATACCCGACGAGCAGAAGACTGTGTTGCCCGACGAAGCAAAATCACAGGATGCTAGACGAGCTAAAAATAGAGTTTCTTGACAGACAGAGATCCCAAAGCTAATTGGATTCACACCGACAGAACTAGCAGTTGTCACCGATAATTAACTGTAGAGTTGACCAACAGAATAGAGAGTTCAGAAAATGACAAAATATCTAGCTGGCAAGAGCTAAAGATAGACTTAACTGGTTGTTTTCATTATTTTATTTGACCAGAGTCAAGTGATTGATTTAAAGAAGATTTGTATAGTTGGCAAGAAGAAAATTACGAGATAAATCAAGAGTTAAGCTTTAAATCAGATTGGTTGGATTGTTTTTCATGCCAAGAATCAAGAAATGGTGAATATCATGTCTATATAAGAGACAAGCTTAATTCATTTCCGTATCACATAAGAAGGGGAGTGAATAAAAAGAGGATGCTGAAGAGAAATTGATGAAGCATAACTTCATACAGTCCTGATCAATCAAGCTAAAGGAGAGCTAAAGAATTTTGCAGACACCGACGAACAGTAAAGCATAGCATCACAAAGCAGAAAGTGTGGAGCACAAAGAATTGAATTGATACATTGATCAGAGAGGTAATGTACTTAAATAGATCTGAAGATCTGCAATTCAAGTTGCATTAGAAACAACCCATTATGTTTCAGTTTAACCATTGAAGCATCAAGTCTCTTAACAGAGCAAGACTTAACAGTCTTCTATATATTGAGGTACATCCCAAGGAGTGCAAAAAAGGCTAATTCAAGGATGGTAGCAAGATTTTCCTAAAGCCTATTGACAGTCTAAGAAGGAGGCTGATTCAAGGATGGTAGAAAATAGATGCCTGATACTAAGTGAAAACCTCTATGTATAAAATCCTCTAACAAGGTCACACCTAATAGTGTGTTTGTAACCTTTAACAGGGTTGGCTCCTAACAGCACTCACTTCAGAAGAAGTGGTTTTTTCCTTAACAGGGTTTCCACATTAAAATTCATGTTTTATGTGTGTATGGTTTATTAATTTACTATTTTACATCTCACATATGCATTTCTGGATTGATCAGTATACTCTTCTTATTTACTGAGTGTCGGTAAATAGTTTTTATTGCTTATCGGTAATCAAGGAGAATAAGGTTACAAAAGGAAAACCGACAGACAGTTAAATCTTTATTAGTATTTCATGGCATGCATCTTGTAGGTACTTAATGATCTAAGGTTTATTGATTGGTGGTTAAGTTTAAGGATAAGTTTTTGAAGCCACTGATTCACCCCCCCCCCCTCAGTTATTACTAACAATTGGTATCAGATCTTGTGTGCTTAGAAGGAAGGTTTCAAGACCTAAGTCAGGATCACAAGATGAACAGACAAGATGTGCCCAAGTTGAACAAAGACAACTTTACTTCATGGAAAAGCAGGATAAGACCACTTATTAGGTATTGGTAATGATGTTACTCAATTCCTGGATACTGAATACGTGTTTTCTACAGGAGTATTGATAGTAGATCAATTGAGAGAGAAGCACGAGCATAACTACATGGTTATAGAGCTTTCTTCCTCACTCTCCGATGCTAAATTTGAAGATGTCAAGGATTGCAAAACTGCAAAGAAAATTTGGGACAAACAAAAGCTTGTACATGGAGGAGATATAAATGTTTTGAGAGCCAAGGCAAAAAGCCTTAGAGGAAAATTTGATGATCTCAGAATGAAAGAAGGAGAAAACATCACACAGTACATCACAAGAATAAAAGTAGTCAATTCTATACGAGGTGTTGGAGGTACACTTGAAGAGGAGATAGTGGTAAGTAAAATCTTAAGAACCTTATTGCCTGTATATGCTATTAGAGTTTATGTCATTCAAGAAATGAGAGAAAAAAACACAGTTACTCTTGATAGTTTAATTGGTAGACTGATTTCATTTGAAATGAATAACTTTGACAATAATGTCTTACCAAACTTAGAGTCTGCATTTAAGTCTTCTATGAAAATAAGCAAATCCAGTCATAGATACTCATCTAGAAAAGACAGTGAAAGTGAAAGTGGAGAAGAAGATCTAGATGAAATAGAAGCACTTATGGCTAGAAGAGTGCAGAGAGGCAAAGGTAAATATAAAGTAAAGTTACCACTTGTATGCTTTAATTGTAAAGAGATTGGACACTTTGTTGTAAGATGTCCTAATAGAAGAAATGATGACAGAAGTAATGACTAACCTTTTGAGAAGAAATCTGACAGAGGTGATAACAAAGATTACAGAGGTTACTGACAATCAGAAAGAACAGATATCGAAGACTATAAGGATAAAGGAAAGAAGGCTAGATACCTAGCTGCTTGCAAGGATGAATATACTGACACCGAACCTGATGAAGACATCGAGATGGTATTTGTAGCTGTGAAGGATGATTCGGATGAAGATGAAAGGTATGTAGAAAATGCACTCATATCTAAGGTTAGCAAGAATGACATCTGGATTATAGATAGTGGCTGCACTCACCACATGACCGGTGACAAAGAAAATTTTAACACTTTTGAGT
>MU224522.1:4456569-4468430 GCA_018584345.1 Thuja plicata | reverse complement strand
TGCCTAAAGCCTATTGACAGTCTAAGAAGGAGGCTGATTCAAGGATGGTAGCAAATAGATGCCCGATACTAAGTGAAAACCTCTATGTATAAAATCCTCTAACAAGGTCACACCTAACAGTGTGTTTATAAACTTTAACAGGGTTGGCTCCTAAAAGGGCTCACTTCAGAAGAGTGAAAATTTGGGGTACCGGTCCCGGTGGTTTTTCCTTTAACAGGGTTTCTAAGTTAAAATCCATGTGTTATGTGTGTATGGTTTATTACTTTACTATTTTACATTTTGCATATGCATTTCTGGATTGATCGGTATACTCTTCTTATTTACTGAGTGTCGGTAAATAGTTTTTATTGCTTATTGGTAATCAAGGAGAATAAGGTCAGAAAAGGAAAACCGACAGATAGTTAAATCTTTATTAGTATTTCATGGCATGCATCTTGTAGGTACTTAATAATCTGAGGTTTATTGATTGGTGGTTAAGTTTAAGGATAAGTTTTTGAAGCCACTGATTCACCCCNTTCCCCCCCCCCCCCCCCCCTCCTCAGTTATTACTAATAGAAAATATTTCTAGGTTTTGTCCGTCTCTGCATTTCTATTCCAGATTTGGTTGCAAAATTTCCTGAAACCTGACACAGACATCAGGAAACAGGCTTTTCTAGATCTACAATATTTCAAGGTTAGTACTTGTCTGCAATTCATTTTAATTAAGGTCTCAATAAATTCCATTATATATTCTTCATCCATTATTTAGGATTGTAAGGCTTTCTTCTTCCTTCCTATTTCTGATTGATTTATGCATTTGTGCATTAACCATTTTCTTATGGTTAATCAAAGTGGATCTTTCCTTTGTGAAATTTAGGGCTAAGAGGAAAATCTTACCTTCTCCACTATCTCAATAATACAATTTACCCAATAATAATAACAATATATTAAATTTATACCGCGCGTCATTATTCATATCTTACATTCTAAGGAACACTCACACATTTTTAGATATCACATACATATTATATGTTACATATGTATAGTCAGAAAATGGAAGCACTTCCATTTTGGACTAGTTTATCCCTCTGAGTAAGTGTTTTGGGATCATTTCAACCACCTTTAATGGGTCTCTAACATGGATCTGGTTTTTACCCTTGTTATGTCCCCTTTTCCACTTCTCTCTGACCTATTTTTGGCATCTTGAACTGGAAAATTGAGATTCTTCACCTTAGGGTCAAGGTCGACCTCAACCTTGACCTAGGTCAAGGTCAACCTTGACCCTAACCTAGGTTAGAGTCTAACTCAGCCTTGACCCAGGGTCCAGATTTCATGTTTCTAGGGTTTCCAGATGTCGAGCTTCGGAAAGATTTAATTCCCGCTTTTGGGTCAGCTATTTCAGTCTTCGAGGAAACAACACTTGAAATTATATTTAATATAGGTCCACTTCTAAGGGTATAGGTCTAATTGGAATTTAATTCTCCTATGTAGTCCTCTCTAGAATATTTTTCCCTAGATTCATATATAAGGAAGCCTTCTCCTCTCATTTTCTCTAACAATCTAAGACTCTAAGACTTGAAGCACAAACGACCTAAGCAAGTAAAAATCCAAGTGTGAAAGACAACTCTATGCATGATATATTAAAGCAAGAATATACTCTCAAGAATTCAAGCATTCAAGCATTCAATTCATTAAGGAGATATATTGGTAGCCATTAAAGGATTCAAGCTCTATGGAGCCCTCTTGTTGAAGATTTATCCATCCACATCCATGCAAGCCTCTTCTTATTCTAAGATCCATTCAACATTGGTGTTTAAGATCTAAAATCAATTGATTTGAGACATACTACATCCTAAATTCTACATTCCACATTCACTTGGTGCATACATACTTGTGGATCCAAGGATTTGAATTGTCCACAAGGGTTTGTATACAAGCAAGGTGAATTTGTTTATTTATGCAATTTCAATTATACTTTAAGGTTAATTCCAAAATTGGGGTTTTACCAAGGAAAACCCCTCCCAAACAAATAAAACCATTTTTCTTGCAGGTATAGCTACAGGATAGTGAATTTCATATCAGATTTGGATACCCTTTTTGGCCAACTTTCAGGATCCGCGAATAGAATTTCCATCGGAGCAGTGCAGGTCAAGGTCAAAAATTTTGGGGCACAATTGCATCCCGCAAAAGAGGTCAAGGTTGACCTAACTCATAAAAGGAAAATATTTCTAGGTTTTGTCCGTCTCTGCATTTCTGTTCTAGATCCAGTTGCAGAATTTCCCAAAACCTGACACAGACATCAGAAAATAGGATTTTCCAGATCTGCTATATTTTGAGGTTAATACTTGTCTTCCATTCATTTCAATTAAGGTCTCAATAAATTCCATTATATATTCTTCATCCATTATTCAGGATTGTAAGGCTTTCTTCTTCCTTCCTATTTATGATCGATTGATGCATTTGTGCATTAACCATTTTCTTATGGTTGATCAAAGTGGATCTTTCCTTTGTGAAATTTGGGGCTAAGATGAAAATCTTACCTTCTCCACTATCTCAACAATACAATTTACCCAATAATATTAAAAATGCATTCAATTGCTACCCCACATCATTATTTATATCTTACATTCTAATAAACATCCCATTTTTAGATGTTGCATTTTGGTGAACCCGCAATAGACAACTCTTTCTTTTTGGTATTAGATTAACATTCCATGTTAGATCTTGAATGAATATTAGATTATCCTTCTTGTATGTTCTTGAATTTATATTTTCTTATTTTAGTTCATTTACATTACATTGGTGTATGAGCTTTACTACCTCTAGTCCTACCTATAATATCTCGGTAAGAAGAAGTCGTAGACTTATGGGTTCCTATGATCCCGAGTCTTCCTCTCCTTTTCTTAGGATCCTAGGTGACAATTTGATCACTCATGATTCCAATCCTTCTACGGAGCATAACTCTTCTCACTCATCTCATGATGAGGATGATGCTTTAAGAGTTCCTCTTGAACAAGTCCAAAAACTATCAACTGAACTTGATAAAATGGGAAATTGGTTTATTCAAGAAAACCATAATCAAGATTCTATTCAAGCTATAGAGGATCTTAAGAAAGTCCTTAGTGATAGTGATCAAGGTGTTAATATCTTGTGTGGTATTACTGTTGGAGATTTGCCTTTGTGCAAATAGTTGACTGTATGTTTGTCATTGATGACAACATATAGTATACAATAGTGAACTGTATTCACTTTTCAGTATGGATATGTTGCAGTCTTGTGCAATTGTTTTTATGTTTCAGACATAGTTATTATACCATGTTCATACACACATATTCAGAAGTTCAGTTAGAGTTTAGTTATGTTACTCTGTTTACCAGCCACAATTTCAGAGGATTGTTTTCAAAAAGTCGATAGTAATCTTATTGATTCTTAAGTTGCACCTATCTATGGGATATGTGTATTTACATTCATGTTTATTTATGAGTCAAAGATGATTAACCAAATGCACTAAACATGTTTCATCTGAAGTGTGACGTTTGGGTTATTTTGGTGGATCTGACTATGTGAAGTGATGTGTCTATTCATTTGAGTTGCGTGGTTCTAATTATGTTGTGTGCTTAGTTTAGCTGACAAGAAAAGTATTGAATGGATTCATATAGCCAACGTGATCATATCCTTTGAAGAAGATACATATAGCAATTCATTTGTGATCACTTAGTGTGAATGATAAGAAAAGTGACAGAAAATGAACAGAGCAGAATGCTAGTTGTTTTGGGACAATAAAGCCATTTCATTCATCAGTTAAAGATCTATGTGAAGAATCAAAGAGTGCATATGATTCACTAGAACTGATCAAGATAGTAGTTCTACTCAAATATTTCATTATCAGATATAGTGTATATCTATTTTACTGAAGGTTGCAGCCTTCATCATTTTAGCAGTGTGCTATTGGACAGTGTGTCCTCACCCCTAATAGGGTTATTTGTAAAAGACTCCTAACAGGGTCCGACCCTTAACTAGGTCACTGTACTTATTGCATTGTACAGATCAAATCCTAACAGGGTTGTAAGATCTTCTAACAGGGATTATTATACTCTAGTACAGTTCTTTGTGGATGCTAATTCCCACCGGGGTTTTTACCTATATTGGTTTCCCCGTAACCAAAATTGTGGTGTTCTATTCTATGTTATCTTGTTGTATATATGCTTAATGTTATTCTATACTTAATTGGAGAAAAAGAATTAAAACTAGCAGATAACTGATTCACCCNCAGATAACTGATTCCCCCCCCCCCCCCGCCCTCTCAGTTATCTCTTGGGACTATTACTACAATTGGTATCAGAGCCAAGTGCCTTGGAGAAAAATCCTAACAGCTTAAGGTAGATCAAATGGCATACTTCAGAAAAGAGAGTCGTAAGTTTGATGGAGAAAATTATCTTGACTGGAAGAATAAAATGATAACACATCTTTAGTGCGTTGGTTTTGAGATCTATAAGGTTGCTAATCACGCAATTGATGTTCCTACCTTGAAAGATCTTGTAGAAGAAGACTCTACTAATAAACAAAAGGAAGTATTCACCCAAAATGCAATTGTCAAAGAAGCCCTAATCAGTGCCTTATCTGACAGTGAATTTTCTGAGATTAAGAAGGTAGACAAAGCATATTCAATATGGAAATACCTGGAAGACATGTTTGAAGGAGACATCCAAGCCAAGAATATGCGTAAAAAACATGGAAAAAAACATACAACAATTTAGAGATGCTACCTGAAGAAAACATCAGAGCTTACAATCAGAGGATTAATGAAGCAGTCTCAAGAATCAGAAACAATGGTGGAGAAATTTTAGAGGAAGATATAATGGACAAACTAATGAATACATTGACAATAGATTATGAAAGCAAGATAAACATCTTGGATGAAACCATGCAATTTTCAAAGAACTTCAAAAGAGAAACCGTGATCAGCAAAATATCAGCATTTGAGATATCAAGATTGAAGACAGAACCTAAAATTGAAACAACTTTCAAAGCCTCAGTCCATGGTAAGAAATCCTTGAGCATCTCTAATAATATTGAGAAAGAATAAGTTGATACAAAACTAGAAGAAATCATTGCTATGATTGCTAAGAAAGAAAGGCGAGGTAAAGGAAAATATGAAGGACAGCTACCATTCAAATGTTTTTCATGCAACAAAGTTGGCCATTTTGCATCCAAGTGTCCTATAGGAGTCAAGAAGTTCAGATCAGATTACAAACCCAAATATACTAAGGAATGCTATCATGTTGAAGATGGTGTGATTGATGATGATTCAGGAGAAGATGAAATTGGATTCGTTACAATTAAAGATATGGAAAAAATGATTGATGAAATAGAAATTGAAGATGAAAAGAAAGCACAAGAATTGGCTTTAGTTTCACAAGCAGACATCATAACAGACTAGATCATAGACAATGGGTGTTCACATCACATGACAGGAGACAAAGATATATTTGTACATCTAGATAAGTAAAAAGGTGGCATGGTTAGATTTGGGGATAACATTCCCAAACCTATCAGAAGTAGATGATCTATCACCTTAGATGGAAAGAACAAGACAGATGATGTTTTGTATGTTGATGGTTTACATCATAACTTACTAAGTGTTGGATAGTTTCTTGATAAAGGATAAAAGTTAGAATTCAAAAAAAATGGGTGCATTATTAACAAAAAATAAGGAGACATGATAGCATCAAGTTCAAAGAGCAAGGGTAATGTTTTTCAGCTTAACTCTAAAGTAAGTTGTTTTGTTGCAAAAGTGGATGAAAGTTGGTTATGGCACACAAGACTTTGTCATATCAATTTTGACAACATAGTAAAGATAAGAAATGTAAAGGCAGTAAGAGACCTTACTAGTATTGCAAGACCTGTTTATATTATGTGCAAGGAATGTGTGATGGGAAAGCATATGAGGACCTCATTCAGAAGCAAACAAAACTTTGCAAAGACCAAATTAGATCTAGTGCATACATACTTATGCAGACCTACTCAAACAAGATCATACTATGGTGAAAGGTATTTCATTTTGTTTGTTGATGATTTCTCCAGAATGATGTGGGTTGCATTCTTGAAAGATAAATCTGAAGCTTTTGAGAAGTTCAAAATATTCAAAGCTAAAGTTGAAAATGAGTCTAGATTAAAGATAAAATGCCTAAGATCTGATAGAGGATGAGAATTCACCTCTGACAAGTTTCTTGAGTACTGCGAAGAACACGGGATCAAAAGACAACTAAGTACACCCAGAACCCCTCAACAAAATGGAATTGCAGAAAGAAGAAATAGGATAATACTTGACACAGCACGCACTATCATGATTAAAGGAAAAGTTGTGCACACTTATTGAAGAGATGTAGTCAATACAACAGTCTATACTATCAACAAAATTCAACTAAGACCAGGTGTAGATAAAACACCTTATGAACTTTGGTTTGGTAATGTACCTACAGTAAAATACTTCAAAATCTTTGGAAGCAAGTGGTGCAGGAGCACCCTTGAGAAGCCAGCAAGTTTGGTGGTCTCATGTCATTTTTGGGTGTGTAAGTGTGTGAAATACCCTCTTGTAGGGAAATGTAAATACATAAGGTCATGTGGACCAAGAGTGTTTTAGGTAGGTTATATTTTATGCTTCTTGTTATGTGAAAATAGCTCTTTTGGCTCTTTTTAGTGGATTGTACTTGATGATGTCATCAAAGGGAAAGGTGATTTCATGGTTTTTCTTAGGGTCCTTGCTTACCCTAGGTGGTCTAACTAAGGTTAGATAAGTCAGATTGGTGGAAAAACACTTGAAAAGTGTAAGGTTGCAAAAGATGTAAAAATGTTGCATAGCAACATTAGCAACTTTTAAAAGTTGCTGACAACATTTTGTTGTTTAGACGCTTTCATAGTTCAAGTTATCTTGGAACCCATCCAAGGAGTAAAAAATGTGTGCTAAGGGTATATAAGGTGGAAAAACCCTAATTTGAGGGGGCTGGAAGACATTGTACGGATTCTGAATTTTAGAGCCATGAGCTTTTGGAATGACAAAGCAGCAGTATTGAAGATTTTTGTGTTTTTCTTGATGTGCATGGATTGAAATTAACACTGTGATTAGTGGAATCCATTTGTGCATATGGTTTAGTGTTTTCCCAATACTTAGTTTGATTTGTAATAACATTTCTTTTGTAGTTTGTAAATTATTTTGTTTTGGACCGTTTGTTGTCCAGTTCTGACTGAGAAGCAAAGATGTGCACCTAACTCCACTTTCCACCATTGGTTCTATACGGCCACTTGGGGATGGAGACTAGGTCCATGGAGCTTCAAGAATCTGGAAGGAGGAGCTCTGAATGTGTATGCAAGTATTTTTAGGATCTTTCCCTAGGCGAGCTGGATGAAAAGCCCGGTTAGGAAGATCAAGTAGCAGATAGCTTTAAATTGTAGGAGGTTATTTTCATGAGCCAAGAAGGCCATGGATGTCATGAGTGATGTTATTTAGGCATTTAGTAATGTGGAGGAGTGCCCAAGACATCATCTTACCAAGTTTTGAATCCAAAGACCTAAAACAAGTCCAAAAACAAGAAAGAGGCCATATTCAAGAAACAGGGTGTACAGACGATGTCAGACCACGAGACCTTGAAAATCCTAGTGGGTTTTTTCTTTACTTGAAAACTTCCAAAAGATATTTGGGGGTCCTTAGAAGGTTTTGCACTGAAAAAGTGTTGTCCTACATTTTAGGAGGCCTAATTGGTGCAAACGGCTACAAGGCCTAAAAGATAGGAAACAAGATAGCGATGGAGAAATGGTTCAACTTGGTAGCTTTAGACCTAGTTTACAATCCAAGAATGGATTTGATTGAAGCCCTGGCCCTCCCGTAAATCCAAAAATGAAATTAGGGCTTGGAGTCATTTAGGAGGAATGTTTGTGTAGAACACAAGAATGGTGAACCTAACAAGATAGGTAGACTCTTGGTTGGAGGGGAAGGATTGAATCTTTCCAAGTGTTGGAGGGTGGATTGAGGAAGCCCTAGAGGTCCTAGGAGAGACCTAAGAAGAGTTCAAGCAAGCTCAGAAGGTTACCAAGGAGTCTCCCTATCAGCAAGTGCTACATCAAGAGAGATGATGGTGTTGGTAAATTTGATGCTAGAAGCGATGAAGGTATTTTTCTTGGTTACTCTACTAAGAGCAAAGCTTACAGATATTTTAATTTAAGGTTGAAGAAAATCATTGAAAGTGCACATGTGAATATTGATGAGAAGTTCATGATTCAAGAGAGATATTATGAATATGCACCTACGATTGAAGATGAACCTATACCTATCAATAAAGAAACAGTTATTGAAGAAATGTTTGGCTGTATTGATGTATCATGCAATAACCCTGATCCAAGTGAAGAAGAATCACAGATTACAGATGAGAGTGTCACACCTAAAATATCAAAATACACATCTAGATACAATTCAAAAGAAGATATCATTGGAGATCAGAGCAGTAAAGTTTTGACAAGATCCAGAGCAAAAGGATTAATCATTGATGAAGAGGTATGTTTACTTTCACAAATTGAACCCTTAAGTGTTGAAAATGTGTGTAATGATTCTGGTTGGAAAAATGCAATGTAAGAAGAATTAGATCAAATAATTAAGAATGACACATGGGAATTGGTCCCTGGAAATTGTGAAAAAAATGTGATTGGAACTAAGTGGATATTCAGAAACAAAATGAATGAAGATGGTACAATGATAAGAAACAAAGCAAGATTGGTATGTAAAGGATATGCACAGAGAGAAGGAATTGACTATTGTGATACATTTGCCCCTGTGAGCAGACTGGAAGCTATAAAGTTGTTTTTAGATTATGCAACTTTCAAGAACTTCAAAGTATATCAGATGGATGTCAAGTTAGCATTTCTAAATGGTGACTTGAAGGAAGAACTTTACATAGAACATCCTGAAGGAATCAAAATTTCAGACAAACCAGACATGGTATGCAGACTAAATAAAGCCCTCTGTGGACTTAAACAAGCCCCAAGAGCATGGTATGAGAGACTTGATGGTTACTTGACAAAGATTGGATTCAAAAAGGGAGCAGCAGATTGTAACATATTCATCAGTGAGACACCTGAAGGATTATTACTTGTTGCTATCTTTGTTGATGACATTATTTTTGGAGGTAATGACAAGCTTAGTGTAGAATTTGCCAAATAGATGCAGAGCGAATTTGAAATGAGCATGATTGGACCTATAAAATACTTGTTGGGATTAAATGTAAAGCAAACAGACAGGGGTATATTCATAAAATAGTCTAAATATGTGAAGGAGATATTGAAGACATTCAAAATGGAAGATTGCAAGCCAGTAAGCACTCCTATGATAACTGGAAGAAAGCTTTCTAAAAATGATGACTCCACAGTATATTGGAGCTCTCAATTTTTGGCAAGATTTGGAGTTCTATAAAGTGATAAAACTCTAAAAAATGGAATCCTAAACTCTATGCACAATAATTGATGATATGATGGAGTACATGAAATGGGGTACAAAACTATATAATTTTCAATTAAAAGTTGATAGATTAAGGAAGGAAGCTCTGTGATAGGAACAATCAAAATTCTGTAAGCGAAGGTTTTAAAAAATGCTAGAATTTCTTCTTGCTGCAAAGATGATGCTGACAGAGGTTGAAGATGGTAAAATTTTAAAAATCTAAAAACAACCCAGTTTGGAAAATCAAATTTCCTATCTCTAGAAGAAATCTTATCTTTTCACAATATGTTTTTCATTTTCGACCAAAGACAAATCTGAAAGTTAGGTAGTTATTTTTTAGTTAGTTTATTGTTTTTTCAAAATAATTTGTAATAAGGGTTGTGTCTTTTCACCTCTATAGAGGTGTGAAAGCTACTCAAAAACATATATATACATAATATAAAATGTAAAGAGAATACAACAATAATACAATTTTGATAGATGGATTAGATGGATCAATAACCGCAAATGTGAACTCTATTGTACTATTTTCATAATCAATAAAGATAAGYCTTTTTTCTTCATGTATGTAATTGTTTCATTATCATTTTACAATTAGTCCCTCAGATAAACCAATAGAACTTCTTCAAAGTGACAGTTTGATGTGAATTCTTCCTAATTTCATTCATAGTCTATATTTTCAATTGGTTTTCTCATTTTGCATGGTTAAATTCTATTGATTGAGGCCTCAGTCAATTGGTTTGTCATTTGAGAAGTATTACCCTTTTGATATATCTCTAAATTTGTTTTATGTTGCATGTCCATTCCATAACACCTTTGAAGTGATAAGTTTTCTTATAAAATTGTCTCTGAGGTTGAACATAAGATTGGAATGATATTGACTCTATTGCCCATAGTTGATTAAGGCACTATTCTTTCTTGTTTATTGGATTATAGTCATAGTTTCATTATTTAAAGTTTTGAGATACTATATTCATCTCCTCTATTCGGTTCATATCTTAAATCCATCAAACATTCTTTAAATTCTTGGAACATTACATTTGAACATTTTAAATAATATATTGTTTTCAGTTTTGTGTTCTTAATAGTGCTTTTCCATACTTTGAGAGACAGAAGTTCCAATCACAAGTTATCTGCTATAAAAAGCCTGTTCAGATAAAGGTTCACCTGCCTTGGTCCTGCAGAGATAGAAGCGTAGGGGAAGAGGATCATAATCGATCATTCCCGTTAGTTGGCCAAAATCACTTGTTTTTCTCATCATTGGATTGGCAAGTCCATAGGAAATCCAATTTAGCATTTTTGGGCACCAATAGATTGGCGACTCTGCTGGGGAGTTGTTCAAAAGAACATTTTTGTATTTTACCTAGAAGCTCTGGTGATATATTTAAGACTCTAATGGGAGAAAAGAACTCAGAAGACAGTAAGCATTTTCCTTCTAATAAGAAGGTGGTGACTCTATTGAACAAAGCATTTCAGTTAGTGACTCTACTGAGGGAGAAGACTCGGAAGGAGATGGTGGATTGTTTTTTCAAATGTATCCATCATTTCAAAGAAAACCATTTAATCTAGATGGCATCAAGCCATTGGATCTTAGGAGATTTCAATGCATCCCAAATAATTTATCCCCAAAACTTTCACAACTTCTACCAAGGTTCCATGGAGAATGGGATGAATCGGCATTGCAACACTTAGATGCTTTTTACATATTTAAAGAAGATTATGAAATTTGTGCAGAAGATCAGGTGATGAAATTATTTTTTAGGACTTTAAGGGACTATGCACAAAAAGAATATGAATCATTACCTACACAATCCATTTCATTATGGAGATAGTTTGAGAAATGGTTTCTTGATATGTTTCATGATCCCAGTGTTGAAGATGACAAAAGGTGTTATGAACAGTATGAAGACCAAAGTTGCAGCATGGAAGAGGATCCTATTCTGTCTCCACTTGATGCATTTTTTATTTTGGAGAGATTTGAGGAGGAGTCTATACCACATTTGTTCATAAGAATGGCAAGAATTTATAAGGATATACCATCAGACATTAGGCCTCCAATCAATGAATTCATCAAAAAAATTCAAGAGTTGGGAATCTCGCCAAATGACCTTGATTTGAAGTTCCTTATGCATGCATTAAAAGAAGATAGAGAAAAAGAGGCTTATGATCAGATTGAACAAGATGGAAATCTCAGTGATGAAGAATAAAATATGCGTTATGAACAAAACATGTGCTATGAACAGGAAGGAGAGCCAAATTATATTTTGGAGAAAGAATCTTACATGTCCCCTTTGGATACATTCTTCAGTTTGGAAAGATATAAAGGTGAACCTGCAATAGATTTGTTCATGAGAATGATAAAGATTTATCAAGAAATACCTTCAGATATTAGGCCTCT
>MU224522.1:4434869-4454332 GCA_018584345.1 Thuja plicata | reverse complement strand
ATAGTCATAGTTTCATTATTTAAAGTTTTGAGATACTATATCCATCTGCTCTATTCAATTCATATCTTAAATCCATCAAACATTCTTTAAATTCTTGGAACATTACATTTGAACATTTTAAATAATATATTGTTTTCAGTTTTGTGTTCTTAATAGTGCTTTGCCATACTTTGAGAGACAGAAGTTCCAATCACAAGTTATCTGCTATAAAAAGCCTGTTCAGATAAAGGTTCACCCACCTTGGTCCTGTAGAGCTAGAAGCTTAGGGGAAGAGGATCATAATTGATCATTCCCATTAGTTGGCCAAAATCACTTATTTTTCTCATCATTGGATTGGCAAGTCCATAGGAAATCCAATTCAGCATTTTTGGGCACCAAAACAGTAGTTGACAAAACACTTTACAAGTCCATGATTGGAAAACTCATATATCTCACTCAATCTAGACCAAATATTTCTAATGCAGTTGGCATTGTTGGGAGATTTGTAGCTGAACCAAAATAGAATCACTTGATGGCAATATAAATAATATTTAGATATTTAAAGGGAACTATACACTATGGTTTATGGTATCCTAATTCAGAAAATGTAGAACTTCATGTGTACATAGATGCAGATTGGGCAGGTTGTGTTGGTGACAGAAAGAGTACCTCACGAGGAGCAGTATTTCTTGGAGACAGGTTGGTTACTTGGACAAGCAAGAAGCATAACTGTATTTCTCAGTCAACAACAGAAGCTGAGTATGTAGCAGCCACATTGAATTATTCAACAATGGTTTGGATCAAATAGATGATTAAAGACTTTGGAATTCAGATTAATTATCCTATTGTCATTCATTGTGACAACACTAGCACTATTAATATGTCAAAGAACCCTATGATGCACGCAAAGACAAAACACATAGAAATAAAATATCATTTTCTAAGAGAAAAATTTGCAGAAAGAGAAGTGAAGTTGGATTATGTGAGCACCAAAGATTAGTTGGCAGACATATTTACAAAACCTTTATCAAAATATACTTTTGAGTATCTCAGGAAGAAGCTGGAAGTAATTCCCTTTCCTGAGTCTGATTAGAACTCACAGAAAATGCATCAGTCCTTGGTGACTAATGAATGGTTGACTACTCTACTTCTGGAGTATTACATGTGCTTATTTTTATTTGGCATCCTTTTCCATTGATGTCAAAGGGGGAGCATATACTCTGGGGGAGTATATAGTCATGAAAATAAAAAACATAGTCAAATGAGATTCAACAGTGAAGAGGAACCTTTGATGAGGATATTGAGAAGATTGTAAAAAGAAAGAAGACACTTTTGGATTGATGGCATTTTTAATCATATGTTGCCATCAATGTCAAAGGGGGAGCTTATTGGAGATTTGCCTTTGTGCAAATAGTTGACTATATATTTGTCATTGATGACAACATATCGTATACAGCAATGAACTATATTCACTTTTTAGTATGGATATGTTGGAGTCTTGCACGGTTGTTTTTATGTTTCAGACATAGTTATTATACCATGTTCATACATGCAAATTCAGAAGTTCAGTTACAGTTTAGTTATGTTACTCTGTTTACCAGCCACAGTTTCAGAGGATTGTTTTTAGAAAGCTGACAATAATCTTATTGATTCTTCAGTTGTGCCTATCTATGGGATATGCGTGTTTAGATTCATGTTTAGTTATGATTCAAAGATGATTAACCAAAGGCACTAAACGTTTTTCATCCAAAGTGTGATATTTGGGTTATTTTGGTGGAGCCGACTATGTGAAGTGATGTGTCTATTCATTTGAGTTGCGTGATTCTAATTATGTTGGGTGCTTAGTTTAGCCGACAAGAAAAGTATTGAAAGGATTCCTACAGCTGACATGATCATATCCTTTGAAGAAGATACATATAGCAGTTCATTTGTGATCACTTAGTGTGAATGATAAGAAAAGTGACAGAAAACGAATAGAGCAAAATGGTATTTGTTTTGGGACAATAAAGTTGTTTCATTCATCAGTTAAAGATCTATGTGAAGAATCAAAGAGTGCATACAATTCACTAGAACTGATCAAGACAGCAGGTCTACTCAAAAATTTCATTATCAGATATAGTGTATATCTATTTTACTGCTGGTTGCAACCTTCATCATTTTAGCAGTGTGCTATTGGACAGTGTGTCCTCACCCCTAATAGGGTTATTTGTAAAAGACTTAGGTAACAGGGTCCGACCCTTAACCAATTCATTGTACCTATTACATTGTAAATATCAACTCCTAACATGGTTGTAAGATCTTCTAACAAGATTATTATACTCTAGTACAGTTCTTTGTGGGTGCTAATTCCCACCAGGGTTTTTACCTATTTTGGTTTCCCTGTAACCAAAATTGTGGTGTTCTATTATGTGTTATCTTTTTGTATATATGCTTAATGTTATTATTTACTTAATTGGAGAAAAAGAATTAAAACTAGCAGATAACTGATTCACCNCCCCCCCCCCCCCCCCCTCTCAGTTATCTCTTGGGAATATTCTTATAATTACTCATCTTGCGCATTTAAATGTTAAACATTTAGCTCAAGAGGCTCAAAATTTAGGATTTACTCCTCCTGTCACTAGTGTGGAACCTTCTTTGATTCCTTTACCTAGTAATCCTACTTATATTCCTCCTTTAGTGATTACATCTCTTACATTTTCTAATCCTCTAGCTTCAAATCTTCCACCTCCATCTCTTCATGTGAGTGTTCCGCTGATATCTTTACCTACCTCACAACCTTCATACCATAGTGTTCTTTTTTCTTATTCCAATCCTCTTCCAATCATGGTTCCAAGTGTTCCACCAATTTTGTCTTTTATTCCCTCTGCTTCCTACACTTTTCCTAGTGTTCTTAATGTTTCTATGCCTCCTATTTCTTCTAATGATTCCACAATTATTAGTTTGGCTCAAACTGTGTCCTCTTTATAACAACAACTTTCATCCTTAACTCAATCCAAGTTTAGTATTCCTAGTTGTGACATGGGTAGTCCTTTATCCCTAGACATTATTTGTGGTCTTGTCCCTCAGCAAGTCGATATGCCTCATCTTGAGAATTACACTGGTAAGGGAGATCCTGTCACTCATGTTAAAACATTTCAAATCCTTTGTAGTGACTATGCTCATGACCATAGGAGTTTAGCCAAGTTATTTGCTAGAACTTTTCATGATAAGGCCTTGCAATGGTATTGTTCCTTGCCTCCTTATTCTATTGATTCTTTTCAAAAACTTGCTAATACCTTTATCCAACAGTTCCAAAATAACATTGGTCTGCAAGTGTCCTTAACTTATTTGATGCATTGTAAACAGAATACTAAGGAAAAATTGACTGAATTTATTGGTAGATTTAAGCATTTGTATGCTCAGATTTCTTATCATGTTCCTGATATTGATATTCAACATATGTTTATTTCAAATTTGCAAAAGGATATTAGAGATAAGATTCTGCTTACTGAATTTACCTCTTTTCAACAACTTTGTGCAGCGCTTCATCATTATCAATTATAAGTGAGCCAATTTGAGAGCAACACCCCAATGGATCATGTTCCAGTTGATAAGAGTGATACTACTCCTAATCCCAATAAGTTTCAGAAGCCTAACAACTATTTCAAAATCAATAAACAAGCAAATGAAGTTGTTGATCAAGTTATTGTTGCATCCCACAATGCCACTTCTGCATCCACTACTTTTCATTTAAATCATACGTTTACTCCTCTTTCTGAATCTTTACATTCTATTATGAGTAAATTGTTAACTTCTAATATGATTACTTTGCCTCCTATTTGACCTCTTATTCCTACTACGATGACATCAAAATCCTTTGATCCCAGAGCCTTTTGTCAATACTATCGTCAGAATGGCCATGATACTGAGAAGTGTTATTCCCTAAAACATAAGGTTCAAGATTTAATTGATTCTAATGCTTTATATGTTGATAATTTTTATAGTAGTGGGAAAAAATGTGTCTCTCCTCCTAATCAAAACCTTCAAATCTATATGAATCCTTTGCCTACGCATGATACTAATACTATTGTGTAGGCGCACTTTCAATACGCCATTTTAAAATTTTCAAATTTTTCACCCATGAAGGATTCCCCTGATGTGTTCTTGTATTTTTTCCCTTAACAATGCTTCTATGAAGTTTCCATGTTCAAGGTTGTCCAAAATGCAAAGAAGCTCTTTTCCAATTTTCCGCAATGGAGAAGCGAGATGGTCATTTTCCGCCAGGAGAAGCTCTTTTCCAATTTTCTGCAATGGAGAAGTGAGATGGTCATTTTCCACCGAGAGAAACTCTTTTCCAATTTTCCACAACGGAGAAGTGAGATGGTCATTTTCCACCGGGAGAAGCTCTTTTCCAATTTTCCGTAATGGAGAAGTGAGATGGTCATTTTCCGTCGGGAGAAGCTCTTTTCCAATTTTCTGCAATGGAGAAGTGAGATGATCATTTACCATCGGGAGAAGATCTTTTCCAAATTTCCACAATGGATAAGTGAGATGGTAAGAAATGCATAGCAGAAAATCCATTTTCTGCTACGCTCTTCGCAGTACAGATTGCTAAAAAACCCAGTCTCAATGCGGGAGCTCTATCTTCCAAACTAACCATTGGATCTTGCTAAGATTCAAGTATGTTGGTGTTAGACTAACTGCAGCCATCCTCACTAGAGCAATGGAAGAGTTTGTATATGGTTCAAAAGTAATTCATCCCTATGTAAGAGTCTATCCAGAATAGCAAGAATGTCAAATTGAATTATGTTTTGAAGGAACCGGTATTGTGTGTCTAAAGAAAGATAGTTAAAAGATGCAAAAATTCATTAGTATCATTAAAGTATATGAAGATTCAGAGAATTTGACACATATTCATGGGGATAATGACACCCGTTGAATAATTATGCCCATTCATTAAAAATTATCACGGGTAATGAGTTGCAGAAATTTTGGAAGATCAAGAGATATGAGTAATTTTATGAGAAGCTGGAAAGTCTTAAAGGAGGAAGTTGATTGGAATTCAAATAAAGATTGTAATACTTTATTCCTTCACATTCAAATAGAAAACAAGGAAAGAATCAGTTATGAAAACTAAAAAGTCACCGGGAGAAGCGGAACGGTTGCTAGAGAATGTTATTTATTGTAAATCCTTTTTTTGAAAGAAGGGTTCTTCTTTTCTGCAAGAGTAGGAAGTGTCGGAGTAGAGGGGAGATAGTATTTTATTTTATTCATTTCATTTCATAGCATTAGAGGTTGAAATTTTTGGTTTTTGTAATAGATTTGACAGAGGTTGTGAGCAAATAAAATCAGAGTATTCTTATTTGTTGTGTTCAAAGCAAAGATGGGTTTTATTCTAAATCAGAGCATTTAGTTATTACTTTTTTGTTTATAATCAATCAGAGTATTGTTGTATTCAGTTTTGGGAATTATCTTGCATCTTGTGTTAAATACTAGATGGGTTGTAGATCATAGTATTTGCAGACATTCCTATTACAGAAATTGGGATTACTTAACCTTCATTTTCATTTCAGTTTCACTACATTTTCATAAGTAGCCTTCATATTGCATTACCAGTGTCGGGGAGTCAAAGGAAATGTGAATTCTTGGAGTTGGCTAGGTTTAGAACTAAATTTACTGCTTGTGTTAGTTCTTTCTAGGGCTAGCTTGGTTTTCCTCTTCTGTTCTCAGGTTAAGAACGTACCCAGTTAGTTTAGGAATAAAAAAAATTAATGGAATATTATTCATAAGGGAGCTATACCTTTCAATTCAGACGAAATCTATCAATCTAGTGATATATTATCCAACTGTTGGTATCAAATTGTTTTTCATAGATTTGGGCATTTGAGAGTTAAATTGAAAAGAACAATCTATTTACCACCAAATTTTTGGCGACTCTGGTGGGGAGGCGGAAAAGAAGATTAGTGCATAATTTTTTTCCTCAATTTTTATTATTATCTCTGCTGCAAGAGATTAGCGACTCTATTTTGATTCTCATAGTTTTTGGTTGAAGAGTCCAGTGCTTTCAATTTTAGATATATTATTATCTCTACTTGCAAGAGATTGGCGACTCTGACTTAAAAGACCATGCCTATTAAAGTTGTGAAAGGGAAGGGGCCGGATCCTTCCTTTATAGAACTTCATCAAACTTGTGATCCAGTATTGTGTGATTTATTTGATGCTTTTAGAGAAACCATCACTCGAGGAAGAAAAATGAATTTGAGCATTAAAGAAGACCATGTACCAGTTATGTTATGGAGAAGTGTCTGTGCCAGGTATCACAAGATGAAAGAGCTGGAAGTGAAAATGAAGTTGTTGCAGCATTGCAAAAAAAAGGTGTTGCATTTAAGTGAAGAATTGAAGGTGGATGATGATGAACTTTCAGAAGTTCCACATGACCTTGTTTCTTATAATTTTTCAGTCTTGAGCGAACAAGAAGTTCAGCCAAGAAAACAAATCAGAAGGAAACCCGCATTTGAAGAAATAAATGTTGAGAGTGATCCCAACTTACAATTCCTTTGGAAAACATTTAAACAAAGTATTTCTAAAGCCGAAGGAAAGGGATTAAGCCCTTCCGAAGGTCATCAATCTGATCTGTTGTTAAGGTGTGTGCACTAAAGATATTTTAATGTCCAAGATCAGAGAAGAAAGAAACTTGTTTCAGCAAATATGCCTAAAGAAAAATTTGTAAATAAAGAAATCATATCTGCAAATTGCTTGGTTCTTGGAGAGTAGGAAGTATTCCAGCTTTAAGAAGAACAAATTTTGATGAACAAAGAGATTCTTGACAGCGGCAAGGAAATGGTAAGAAAAGTAGAAAAGGAAGATTTTTCCATGCTTTATTTTGTTCCTGATGTTGAGAGTTTCAGATTTGATGAAAATAATGATCATCTTTTGCATAAAGATCCTTTTGAAAATCATTCTGCGATTGATGTGCTTCTGGAATATGAGAAGTTTAACTTTGTAGAAGATAATGCTAAAAGTGATTTTCAATCTGCACAAATTGATGATAATCCTATGTTAGAATCTTTTTGTTTTGAAAATAATGTAACATTGGGTTCTCTTGCTGAAATATGTATTGAAGAAAAAGCCGAAACATATTTTGACAATCATTCTAGTAAGTCTGAAAATATGGTTGAAGAAATAAGTGCAAGAACAAAGTTTGAGCAGGGCTTCCCTTTGGTTGATAAAGCACTGCAACATCATGAAGAAGATAAAGAGCCAGATTACATTTTTCTCTGTCATGAAATGGAAGTTAATAAATTTTTGGTGTCGGCTAAATGTAAGTCTTCTTCTACAACTGATTCAAGTGTTGAGGTTTTAAATTTGGATGAAAAAATTTCAGAATTGATAGACTCAAAGAATGATGAAGTTAGTTTTGTTTGGATTGATCCCATGTGCGAAGAAGAATTATGTCAATTTAGTTCTGTCTTTGATTATGGATTTACTATAGAAGATGATTGTGATAAATGTGAGTATGACGCAATATCTTTTTTAGAATAATTTGAATATTCTAATTTTATCAATCTTGATTTGGATGCTAAAATCTCTGTTAAAATTGATATTGTCGAAGGAGGTAAATGTGAATATGTTTCAGTATCATTTTCAGAATATTTTGAGTATTTTTCTTCTTCACAAAGAATGGTCGAATGTATGAGAAGTAATATGCAGGAAAGTGCAGAAGAATCAGAGATTTATGATAAGGTTTATAATGAAATGTGGCTATTTGGGAAAGACATTTGGGGCACTAATTTGTAGCATATTTCCACTTTTACTTTTAGCGGAGAAGAGGTCATTAAGGAGAAATGGTTTTGGTTCAGCTTGTTGGAGCATAATTTTCTTTTCTGGAAAGGATCATACTTTTTCCTTCCGGTTAATGGTCATGTATGAGTTTCTCCCTGCTCTCTTTCCTTTTGGTGAGGTCCCCTCGCCCGTTGTGTAAATAAGTTTCATTTTTCAGTTTTTATGTTGGCCTTGCTCCCCTCTGCCCTCCCGGCAAGCAGTTCTTTGTTGTCTCATTTTTGCCTAGACTCTATAGCCCAATGGATAAGGCACTCATCTTTTGCTAGAGATGTTGGATTCTTTATGTACTTTGCAGCACATAATCCCCATTCAGAGCCAGTTGTAGGCGCACTTTCAGTACACCATTTTAAAAATTTCAAAGTTGTTACCCATGAAGGATTCCCCTAATGTGTTCTTGGATTTTTTCCCTTAACAATGCTTCTATGAAGTTTCCATGTTCAAAGTTGTCCAAAATGCAAAGAAGCTCTTTTCCAATTTTCCACAATGGAGAAGCGAGATGGTCATTTTCCAGGAGAAGCTCTTTTCCAATTTTCTACAATGGAGAAGCGAGATGGTCATTTTTCTTCGGGAGAAGTTCTTTTCCAATTTTCCGCAATGGAGAAGTGAGATGGTCATTTTCCGCCGAGAGAAGCTCTTTTCCAATTTTCCGCAATGGAGAAGTGAGATGATCATTTTCCGTCAGGAGAAGCTCTTTTCCAATTTTCCTCAATGGAGAAGTGAGATGGTCATTTACTGTTGGGAGAAGATCTTTTCCAATTTTCTACAATGGAGAAGTGAGATGGTAAGAAATGCATAGCGGAAAATCCATTTTTTGCTACACTCTTCGCAGTACAGATTGCTGAAAAACTCAGTCTTAGTGCGGGGACTCTATCTTCCAAACTAACCATTGGATCTTGCTAAGATTCAAGTATGTTGGTGTTAGACTAATTGCGGCCATCCTCACCAGAGCGATTGAAGATTTTGTATTCAGTTCAAAAGTTATTCATCCCTGTGTAAGAGTCTATCCAGAATAGCAAGAATGTCAAATTGAATTATGTTTTGAAGGAACCGGTATTGTGTGTCTAAATAAAGACAGTTAAAAGATGTAGAAATTCATTAGTATAATTGGAGTATATGAAGATTCAGAGAATTTAACACATAGTCATGGGGATAATGACACTCGTCAAATAATTATTCCCATTCAATAAAAATTATCACGGGTAATGAGTTGCGGAAATTTTGGAAGATCAAGAGATATGAGTAATTTTATGAGAAGCCAGAAAGTCTTAAAGGAGGAAGTTGATTGGAATTAAAATAAATATTTTAATACTTTATTCCTTCACATTCAAATAGAAAATGAGGAAAGAATCAGCTATGAAAACTGAAAAGTCACCGGGAGAAGAAGAACGGTTGCTAGAGAATGTTATTTATTGTAAATCCTTTTTCGAAAGAAGGGTTCTTCTTTTTTGCAAGAGTAGGAAGTGTTGGAGTAGAGGGGAGACAGTATTTTCTTTTATGAATTTCATTTCATAGCATTAGAGGTTGAAAGTTCTGGTTTTTGTAATAGATTTGACAGAGGTTGTGAGAAAATAAAATCAGAGTATTCTTATTTGTTGTGTTCAAAACAAAGATGGGTTTTATTCTAAATCAGAGCATTTGGTTATTAATTTTCTATTTATAATCAATCAGCGTATTGTTGTATTCAGTTTTGGGCATTATCTTGCATCTTGTGTTAAGTACTAGATGGGCTATAGATCGTAGTATTTGCAGACCTTCCTATTACAGAAATTGGGATTACTTAACCTTCATTTTCATTTCAGTTTCACTGCATTTGCATAAGTAGCATTCATATTGCATTGCCAATGTCCAGGAGTCATAGGAAATGTGAATTCTTAGAATTGGCTAGGTTTAGAACTGAATTTACTGCCTGAGTTAGTTTTGTCTAGGGTTGGCTTTGTTTTCCTCTTCCATTCTCGGGTTAAGAATGTACCCAATTAGTTTAGGAATGAAACAAATTCATTGAATATTATTCATAAGGGAGTTGTACCTTTCAATTCAGAGGAAATCTATCAATCTAGTGATAGATTATCCAACTATTGGTATCAAATTATTTTTCATAGATTTGGGCATTTGAGACTTAAATTGAAAAGAACAATCTGTTTACCAACACATTACTCAACCATCTTCTGTGGATATTGTTTATGATTCAAAGATGGATGATCTCAACCATATTGTTAACCATTTGGAGTGTGTTGTTTCATCTCAACCTATTTTTTAAGATCCTTTCCCCCCACCTCAACTTCAAATTCAACCTCAATCTAAACCTTTGAAACAACCTAAGGATAAAAGACCTAGGGAACTCTCAATCACCTTTGATGATTCTGAGACCATTAAAGCTCCTGATGGTCCCCTCTACATTTATTCTAGGATTGCTAACATACATACGCATGCTTTTCTTGTTGATCCTACTTCCTTAGTCAATGGCATCACTGAAGAAAACCTTTTTATGAAGAATTTACAATGTGATTATTATGATACATCTGATGTGTGGATTCAAACTTGTAATGGTTTTCTGTATCTATCATTTGGTTCTATTAACTTACCTGTTGAACTTTGTGGTAAAGTTGTGGACACTACCTTCTTTTTTGTCCCTACTTCTTATCAATTTCAAGTTAAGCTTGGTTTTCCTTGGTTGACTTCCATGCATTTCAGTGCTTCTCCTATCCATAAGTGTATTAAGTTCATTCATGATGAAGAGGTGGAGATGATTAATCATAGCTTATATCAACATTCTAGGCCTAGAGATTGTGCTACCCTTGACTTCATTTGGCCTTCATTACCTAATTTATGTTCTTCTCAACATGATAACCTTTTTCACTCATATCAAGCCTATAAACATCATAAGATTTTTGAGTTAATCATTCCTCAGATGGATCTTAACCGTGGTCTTTTTCCTACACCTTCCATACCTCCTTTATCCATTTCTTCCAGTTATGTTAATCAAGTTCCTAGTGGTGCTTTACAGCCTACTAAGAATCCTACTAATCCTCCCATAGAACCTATGAAGGAACCAGTTGTTGTTCCTCCTAGTTCTCAACATATTTCAAATAAGACAAAACATAACAAATCTGCCAATAAACATCATAAGAAGCATCGAGCTCATGCTAGGGCCTGTGCTTCAGTCCTTCAAAATTATTTACCTTCTTTTGACCAGCCTATGCCTGATGTGTTGGAGGAAGTTAATGTTAATAATGATATTAAGATGAATAATTATGATGATTCCATTTGCATCTTAGATTCTATTTTGATTAATCTTGATGAAGAAGATACTCTAGATGATCCTACTGATGCTAATGATGAATATGAAACTATTGATCTTGATACTGATTTACCTCATATTCTTTCCACACGACTAATAATTATGCCTAGTATTGAACATTCTGATTCTCAAGAGGATCCTTGTTTAGAACTCGTTATCATTTCTACTGTGTTGAATATAGTCCCTCTTGCGAGTTTCCCACCTTCCCTAAATGATATAGACTAAGATGGGGAGATTAGGTGATGTGCTTGATTGGCTTATCCTCCATGGTATCCTTTTTATGTGTTTTCCTATTGTAATGTGCTTCTCTCGTACTGTATTTGCTAAATGTTTGTTAGATTCTTTTATACAACCCTTGTTACTTTGTTGGTGCAAGCTGATAAAAGAATCAAACCTGTTGTACAATTATTCTATATGTATCTCTATTCTTCTATACATTGTTCCATGGTATGTTGTACCTATGCTATTTTTCATAAAAAAATTCCTCGTGTAGTCCACTTGGATTGGTGACATGGTAGCACTGATTCTTTTTGGTCTCCGTGTTGTGGTCTGAAAAGATTCTTCTTTGTAACTCTTGTGTTTTATTTCCTCCATTGTGATTGTAGTTCTACTTTCTTTAGGGAATGATGTCAATTCATTTGCAATAATATCATATCTATATATACATATTATCTTATGATCATACTGACCCCATGGTTGTTAGATCCCTTCAGTGTTCTCTATATGTTTATGTGGTATTTCCCTTGATTTGTCTTCACTTGGGGGCATCTTGTAGTGGAAACATAATCCGTGGATTTGTTTATGTTTCGTTTAAATCCATTACTCCTGTTAAAGTGTTAGCAATGACTTTAACCTGGGGGCATATGGTCTACTCACTTTTTGCACACACGCACTTCCAAAATATTTTCAAACTCAAAACTTAAAAAAAAGTTCCCTTTATGGATTAGAGACTAATCCTTAAAGCATGGATTTTTACCTTATAGGATCTCTTGATCCCTCCAATTTTAAATTTACAAGGATCTCTTGATCCCTCCAAGTTTCAATTTACATGGATCTCTCGATCCCTCCAGTTTCAATATACAAATATTTTTTGATCCCTTAAGGTCAGAAGGTGTCCTTAAGAATGGATATCTCTATATTTTGTCTTTGCTCTTTTGGACTAGAATATTCCCAAGAGTAAAACCTTGATGGGTTGACTAGTGAGTAGCCACATTCACTAGGTGGTTCAACTCCATCTTTCCAGATACACTTTTTCCTTGTGTGATTCACAATGGGACATAGGTTCTCATTGGGTGAGGTAATCACACCCTCTCTCTTTTTCTCTTTGACTGGTGATGTCTCTCTTATCATGATCTTAGGGTTGATAAATACTTAAGTCCCTGGGGGCTTTAGAATTCCTTTGTCCCTTTTGATTTCAATAAGATTATCTTTTCTCTATGATCTCCTTTACCAAGAGTTTGCATCGAGTCCATACTCTTGCTAAAGTGGGGGCTAAATGTATAGTCAAAAAATAGAAGCACTTCCATTTTGGACTGGTTTAGCCCTTCGAGTAAGTGGTTTGGGGTCATGTCAAGCACCTTTAATGGGTCTATGACTTGGATCTGGATTTTACCCTTGTTTTGTCCCCTTTTCTACTTCTCTCCGGCCTATTTTTGGCATCCTGAACTACAGACTTGAGATTCTTGACCTCAGGGTCAAGGTCGACCTCAACCCTGACCTAGATCATGGTTGACCTTGACCTTGACCTAGGTTATAGTTGACCTTGACCCTAACCTAGGGTCCATATTTCATGTTTCAGGGGTTTCTGGATGTCGGGCTTCGAAAAGATTTAATTCTCGCTTTCGGGTCTGTTGTTTCAGCCTTCGAGGAAACGACCCTTTAAATTATATTTAATATAGGTCCACTTCTAAGGGTATAGGTATAATTGGAATTTAATTCTCCTATGTAGGCCTCTCTAGAAGATTGTGCCATAGATTCATATATAAGGAAGCCTTCTCCTCTCATTTTCTATAACAATCTAAGACTGTAAGACTTGAAGCACAAACGACCTAAGAAAGTAAAAATCTAAGTGTTAAAGACAACTCTATGTATGATATATTGAAGCAATCATCTACTCTTGAGAATTAAAGCATTCAATGACATTCAAGCATTCAATTCATAAAGGAGATCCATTGGTATCCATTGAAGGATTCAAGCTCTATGGAGCCCTCTTGTTGAATATTTCTCTATCCACATCCATGCAAGCCTCTTTCTATTCCAAGATCAATTCAAGATTGGTGTTGAAGATCTACAAGAAATTGATTTGAGACATCCTACATCCTACATCTTACATTATACATTCCAAATTCATTTGGTGCATACATACTTGTGGAACCAAGGATTTGAATCCTCCACAAGGGCTTCTATACAAGCAAGGTGAATTTGTTTATTTGCTTTGTTTATTTATGCAATATCAATTATACTTTAAGGTTAATTCCAAAACTGATGTTTTACCAAGGCAAACCCCTCCCCAACAAACAAAACCATTTTTATTTTAGGTGCATGTACATGACAACAAATTTCATATCAGATTCAGATACCCTTTTTGGCCAAATTTTAGGATTCGCAAACAAAATTTCCGTCGGAGCAGTGCAGGTCAAGGTCAAACATTTTGGGGTACAATTGTGCCCCGCCAAAGAGGTCAAGGTCAACTGGACTTAGAAAAGGAAATGATTTCTAGGTTTTGTCCATCTCTACATTTCTTTTTCAGATTCGGTTGTAGAATTTCCCAAAACTTGACACAGACATCAGAAAAAAGGCTTTTCTAAATCTTCTATATTTTGAGGTTAGTACTTATCTTCAATTCATTTCAATTAAGGTCTTAATCAATTCCATTATATATATTCTTCATCCATTATTTAGTATTTTAAGGATTTCTTCTCCCTTCCTATTTCTGATTGATTGATACATTTGTGCATTAACCATTTTCTTATGGTTGATCAAAGTAGATATTTCCTTTGTGAAATTTGGGGCTAAGAGGACAATCTTACCTTCTCCACTATCTCAACAATAAAATTTACCCAATAATAATAACAATACATTCAAATGCTACCCCACATCATTATTCATATCTTACATTCTAATAAACATCCCATTTTTAGATATTAGAGTAAGGTAATATGTTGTTTATCTTTTACACCAAGTGAAGTTTGGATGACTACAAGTTTAGTCTTGACCGAGTAACAGAGCAGAAGATTAAGGAAATTATGTATGTGCCGAGCAAAGTTAGTATTTACTGAGTATCAATAAATTACAGAGTAATCTAGTGATGGCTGAGTGGAAGAACATAGTAATGACCGAGTGTCAGTATTTTTGACAGTTTGAGGAAGATTTGAGATCCCAGTCGACATAGTTGATTTCTTGGGATATGTGAAGTATATTTAAGATAAGGATGATCATTGTGGAGAATTAAATGAGAATTTAATATGTTTAACCATTTTTATGTATGAATTCAAGGAGTTTTAGGATGTATTCTATAAGGTAGATGATAAATGAAATGTTGGAAGGATTTGTTGGATCTTACCAAACCCTAACATCTACGAGGATGATTAAGTGGAAAAAGATCTAGCTACATGATCAGAGAGGTATAATTTTAACCTAATTTCAGGTTGTGTGTTGAGGTTAATTTAGTTGATTGGCTAATCTAATCAGAAGGTAGAGAATGCTGAGTAGAGTAGAAAAGGACTGCACAATGGTGATTTATTGAAGGATTTCAAAGAAGATCTAAGTGATAGAGATGCCAATGGAGGTCATTCAGTGAATTAGCATTTGAGAGAAAGTGGATCTATATTTGAAAAGTGAGTTGTATGTTTCAGATCACATTACTTTTACTTTCTAACCGTTGTATCAGTGCAAAATCCTTTTAAACAAGGTTGGCCTAACAGTCATATTGTAAATCCTTTAATCGAGGTGACATTCTAATGGAATTATCTAAGCCCTCTAACTAGGCTCACTTTTAATGGGGTGATTAAATAATTTAACAGGGTCACATTTAACAATGTGTATTATAACCTTTAACAGGGTTGGCTCCTCACAAAGCTCACTTCAGAAGAGTGAAAATTTGGTAGCATGTTACTGGTGATTTTTTCCCATATTGGTTTTTCACAATAAATCTTGGTGTCATACTTGTGTGAATGATATTTGATGTGTTGTATTTTTAAGATTTTTATATTCTGCAAGTTGATAACTTTAGGACAATGAACTACAATTTTATGTTACTAAGTATATTTTATAGAGACCTAGTGGATTGTTGAGTAGATCTGACTTGGTGAAAGTGTTTAAAAGTTCAATTGGTACTTTTGGGCCTGAGGATAACTGATTCACACCCCCCACTCTCAGTTATTCTAAATCATTTTAGCAATTGGTATCTAAGCGTCGTGGTGCTTGTAGACAAAATTTTGAAGGTACTTGAAGCTAAAGATCAAGATGTATAAAAAATAGTACCAAGGCTAGACAAGGAGAACTTCCCTGCATGGAAAATTTTGATGAAGCTACACCTAGTTGGAATTGGAGAGGCAGTAAAATACTATGTGGAACATGATTGCATAAATGTGTCGATGGTGTTAACATCTTAGCAGATGAGGGAAAAAAATAACATAATCAAGCAATGTTGGAGATTGCATCAGCCCTAAGTTATCCTAAATTTGAAGACATAAAATACTGTAAAACTACAAAAGAAATGTGGGACACTCTGGAAGCTATCTATGGAGGTGATACAAATTTATTGAGAGCCAAATCTAAAAGCTTGAGAAGTAAGCTTGATGAAATGAGAATGTTAGATGGAGAAACTATTGTTCAATATTGTGGTAGAGTTAAGGAGGTTGTGAATGATATTAGAGGAGAAAATGGAACTATTGGTGATGATACGGTTATTAGCAAGGTACTGAGAACCCTACTTCATATTTATGCTATTAGAGTATCTGCTATACAAGAACAGAGATGTAATCCTAGTAACAACCTAACTCTGGGAGGTTTAGTTGGTAGACTTATTGCTTTTGAGTTATCAAATTTTGATAATTTCACCCCTCACAATGTTGATTATGCATTCAAATCACAATTGACTCTTCATAAATCTAAGAAAGGAAAAGAAAGACATGTGAATAGTAATAGTGACACTTCTGATGATGATCTTGATGAACTTGAGGCACTTATGGCTAGAAGACTACCAAGAGGAAAATGAAAATTCAACAGTAAAATTCCTATAATCTCTTTTTCATGTAACAAAGTTGGTCATATTGTAGCAAGATGCCCTGACAGGAATGACAAGGATGATAGAAGAGAAAACAAGTACAAAGACAAAAGGGATGACAGATTTTAGAAGATATAAGGACTATAAAGACAAAGGTAAGAAATCTTGTTATATTTATGAAGAAGAAAATGATAGTGAATCTGATAAATCTGATGACAATGATATAGAAGTTGTTTATGTTGCTATGAAAGATGATTTTGATGAGGATGAGAAAACTGCACTTATTTCATATATGAGTAAAGGTGATAGATGGATAATTGATAGTGGTTTCTCACATCACATGACTGGTGATAAAAGTAAATTTGAAACCTTAATCTATTGCAAAGGTGGTAGTGTTAAGTTTGGTAATGACAAACCATATCTTGTGAAGGGAAAAGGATCAATAAAATTGACTAATAAGATCACACATGACAATACTTATTGGGTTGAAGGTCTTAACTATAATTTTTTAAGTGTTTCTCATTTGAACACTTCTAGATACTGAGTTGAATTCCATCACAGAAAGGCTAAAATCTTTGATGCTACTGGTGAACTAATTGGAAGTGGAGAACATACAAGAGGTAATTTGTTCTATCTAGATCTATCTGATGAGACATGTTTGTTGCACAATATGATGTTGTATGGTTATGCCATAAGAGGTTATATCATGTGAACTTTGACAATTTGGTAAACATTAGTAAGATGAAAAGAGTAAGAGGCTTACCAAGATTAAATAAACCTGATAATCTTATGTGTAAGCAATGTCAGTTGGGAAAAATGACAAAGTCTAGTTTCAAGAGCAAAACCTATACTTCAGATGATGTTTTGGAATCGGTTCATACTAACCTTTGTGGACCTATTGGTGTGCAAAGCTACCGTGGTGATAAATATTTCATATTGTTTGTTGATGATTACTCTAGAATGATTACTATGATGTTTCTCAAAGAAAAATCTTATGTTTTTCAGTTGTTTAAGTGGTATTTGGAAAAAGTTGAAAAAGAGATAGGTACGAGCTTGAGATGTCTGAGATCTGACAAAGGAGGAGATTTTATATTTAGTGAGTTCAAATTATTCTATAATGATAGAGGAATTAAAAGACATGTGTCTGCTCCAAGGAATCCCCCACATAATGGCATAGCCAAGAGAAGTAATAGATAAATAATGGATTGTGATAGAACACTAATGATAGAAAAGAATGTTGAACAAAAGTACTAGAGAGAAGTTGTAAGTACAACAGTCTATACCTTGAACAAAGTACAAGTCAAGAAAGGTATTGATATTACACCTTATGAATTATGGTATGGTTATGCACCTAATATAAAATACTTTAAATTTTTTGGAAGAAAATGTTATATACTGAAGGACAATATAAATGGAAAACTTGATGCTAAAAGTGATGAAGGCATATTCCTAGCTTATCCCACTAAAATCAAATCATATAAGTGTTTGAATTCTAACACTAACAAAGTTTGGAAAGTGAAATTGTTAGAATTGATGAATATGCAGAAAAGAATGAATTTGAGTGCAAGCAAGAACCTATAGATTATAGATCTTTCATTTACATGAACAAAGGAGAGCCCAACAGTTTACCTGAACCAGAAAAAGAAGCTACCAAACAATAGAATGGTGTTGTCGAGCAACAGTAAGAAAATGTCGATTCACAGAAAGAGGTTGTCGAGCATCATGAGGTAATTGTCAAGGAATCTGAAGAAGAAAAAGAGACACAAAATGAACCTACAATGAATTTGCATGATGAATCTGAGGAACAACAAGAAGAAGAAAGGAGATCAGAGCCTGCACTAGAAAAATATGTAAGAAGACATCATAGACCAGATCAAATCATTGGAGAAAAAGATTCAGAGGTCATGACAAGAAGCAAATTGAAAAATTGGACATGTTTACTATGTGAATTTGAGCCCAAATTTGTGAAAGATTCTTTGGATAATGAAGATTGCATACAAGCCATGAATGAAGAAATTGAGCAAATAGAAAAGAACAAAACCTGGACACTAGTACCTAGACCAAAGGACAAGAATATTATTGGAACTAAGTGGGTATTTAGAAATAAGTTGAATGAGCATGGAGAATTCATAAGGAACAAGGCTAGACTGGTATGCAAAGGATATGCACAAGAATAAGGCATTGACTATGGTGAGATGTTTTCCCCAGTTGCTACATTGGAAGGAGTTAGAACTTTACTAGCTTATGTAGCTTACAAAAAATTCAAAGTATATCAAATAGATTTCAAATCAGCATTTCTGAATGGAATACTGGAAGAAGAGGTATACATTGAACAAGCTGAAAGATTTTTTTATTCAAGAAAGATGAATATGGTCTACAAGCTACATAAAGAGTTGTACTGATTGAAGCAAGCCCCGAGAGCATGGTATGAGAGATTGCATAACTACTTAGTCAAAATTGGTTTTACAAGGACAAATGACTACAGTAATCTATACTTAAAGTCTGAAAAAGGTAAAGGGATATTGTTAGTTGAAATATTTGTTGGTGATATCATATTTGGAGGACAAGATGCTTTATGCCAAACATTTTCAAAAGAGATGCAAACTGAATTTGAGATGTCTATGTTTGGAGAGATAAAAATATTTGTTGGATTGCAAGTATATCAGATGAAGAAAGGTATCTACATTAATAAATATAAATATATCAAGGAGACACTAAAAACCTTTGGTATGGAGGACTCCAAACCTGTAAGTATACTTATGGCTACTGGACATAAATTATCAAAGACTGATGAGATAGTTGAAGTCAATCAAACCTTGTATAGGTCAATGATTAGGAAGCTATAGTATGATGTTCATTCCAGACCAGATATTGCATTAGCAGTTGGGATTGTACCAAGGTTTTCTACAAATGCTAAAGATAGTCACATGATGGTAGTGAAAAGGATTATGAGATACTTGAAGGGAACAGACAACTATGGATTATATTTGTAAGATAAGAATAATGTTTGTTAAATACCTATCTCACCAAAATGTAAAAGGAGGATTGAAATAGAGATATGTTTATTAAAAATGTATAATGTATTAAGAAAGAATGGTTGGATTGATTATTGATTATCTTGAAATGTAATGTTTGAAA
>MU224522.1:4398987-4410438 GCA_018584345.1 Thuja plicata | reverse complement strand
TGGATTGATTTCATCGAGTTGATGATAAAAACAATGTTAACTCTAAGATCAGGTTTACAACTTGCACCTAGATCTCCTATTCTATGTGCTTTAAATCAGTTAGACTGATTAAAACACTTACATTAATTTTTCTTGTCCCTAAAGAAATTGATTTAAAAAACAATTAAATATCCTATAAATAGAATACCCTTGCTTTATCTGATGTGGAAGTCAGATCCACTTTTTGCGGGTTGCAACTGACTTTCGGTTTTGTCTTTCAATCATGCTTGACTGTCCTTTGGTTTTTACTATCGGTTGCATTGAATCTGTTTCATCGATCTGCATTGTAACTTGCATTTTGGTTTCCTCTGTTGGGTTCCTCTTTAACTCTCTGTATTGTGATTTTTCGTTTACACACTTCCTTATGTCATCAGTTTTCTTTGTACTTAGTCATTTTCGGTGATCTGCCAATCTGATCTTCAGTTTTCCCTTTACTATCTTTCGGTGTAAGCTTGCTGAAAGTTTTGTTTGAATACTAATGACAAATTAATGCCATCAATCTCCCCCTTTGACATTAGTATCAAAAACTGATATGTGCAAAATACTAACAAAATGTTAAGTATATACAACATATATAATCCTTATTCATTTAATGACTCCCCCTATGTATATGCTAGTATATCTGTACATATGATATATTTTCCTTCTTCATATCACTGTCTTTTTATGAATATACATATACATATCTACCTTTAGCCCATTCTTACTAAGTGTACATAACATTTTCAATGATATTTTGTACAAGTATCATCGCCCTTTATTTGATTTTAAGGGAAAAGGTCAATTACCTTAGAGCTTATCAAAAATGTGTGAATGAGAAGACTGCATGTCTTCCATCATTTTCTCCCATTGCTCCTTCAGGTTTTCTAGAGCCATTTTCTCAAGTGTTATCTTGGCATGCATATCATAGATGTTGTCTGCTACAGACATCTCGGGAGTTGCTATCAGTTGCCTTGCAGAACTGGTAAGTGAAATCTCCTATTGCTGATATAGATCCTATGTAGTTCACATACAAAATAATATCACCTTAACTATAATTGAATATTACCTATGATTATCAGTTTCCTCTGTTCTTGGTTCATCTATCCGAATTCTTCTTTTTCTGCTCTGGTTCTTGAAACTCTCAATTTAATCCATAGATGTGCTCATTATGTTTTCCTCTCTCTTACACACACACACATTCTAATGAATTATTACATCATCTATTTATATATGGATTTATTTCATCGAGTTGATGATAAAAACAATGTAAACTCTAAGATCAGGTTTACAACTTGCACCTAGATCTCCTAGTCTATGTGTTTTAAATCAGTTAGATTGATTAAAAAACTTACATTAATGTTTCTTGTCCTAAAGAAATGGATTTAAAAAACAATTAAATATATTATAAATAGAATACCCTTGCTTTATCTGACGTGGAAGTCAGATCCACTTTTTGCGGGCTGCAACTGACTTTCGGTTCTGTCTTTCGGTCATGCTTGACTGTCCTTCAGTTTTTACTGTCAGTTGCACTTAATCTGTTTCATCGCTTTGCATTGTAACTTGGATTTCAGGTTCCTCTTTAACTCTTTGTATTGTGATTTTTGGTTTACACACTTCCTTGTGTCATCGGTTTTCTCTGTACTTAGTCATTTTCGGTGATCTGCCAATCTGATCTTTGGTTTGCCCTTTATTGTCTTTCGATGTAAGCTTTCCAAAAGTGTTAATTGAATACTAATGACAAATTAATGTCATCAATATCCCCCTTTGACATTAGTATAAAAAACTGACATGTGCAAAATACTAACAAAATGTTAAGTATATACAACATATATAATCCTTAGTCATTTAATGACTCCCCCTATGTATATGTCGGTATATCTGTACTTCCTTCTTCATATCACTATCTTTTTATGAATATACATATACATATCTACCTTTTTCCCATTCTTACTAAGTGTACATAACATTTTCAATGATATTTTGTACAAGTATCATCCCCCGTTATTTGATATTAAGGGCAAAGGTCAATTACCTTAGAGCTTATCAAAAATGTGTGAATGAGAAGACTGCATGTCTTCCATCATTTTATCCCATTGCTCCTTTAGGTTTTCTAGAGCCATTTGCTCAAGTGTTATCTTGGCATGCATACCATAGATGTTGTCTGCTACAGACATCTCGGGAGTTGCTATCAATTGCCTTGAAGAACTGATATGTTGTTGTAGCACTGTGAGATTTGGTGGAAATAGAGCCTGTAGCTCGGTTACTTCTTCTCTGAATCATGTCTCTACTTCCCACAGATCTTTCCTTAACCATTTTACTTCTATTATCTTTTCATAATGTAGTTTGATTGCATTTTCTCCATCGGTTGTTAGGATACTAGCACTATTTGCTAGATCTGTATCTAGCTTTGCTATATTTTCACTATTTTCTTGAGTGAACTTTTCAATTGTGCTTAGCTTTTGGATTGATTTTATAGCTTCAGATATAATGGGATCTAATTTTGATATTAATTCTGACAGCTTTACCTTATTTTCGGCCACTTCTTGGTTGATATTCTCTAGAAGCTTTTGTTGATACTTCATTTATTTTCCCCCATTTTCTAATATGTGGATCAGTAATAGATCCATAATTTGCAATGTAAACACAAATGTAATCAATGGTGTTAGGTTCATTTACTTTGACATTTTCTTCCTCTAAGGCTCCATCTCACTTGGTATCCTCTATATCCTCTCAGGTTCTGATGAATTCTCTACCCTTCTTATTTTGTCCTCTCTTCGGTGCAAGTGATTTTCTCTTATACGTCCTGACTTTTCCTTTCTTAAGAGGTGAAGGAGTAGATTCTTTGGACGTTTGGCTTCTGGAACTTGAAGAAGTTGTAGTTCTTGGTCTCTTTGATGGTGGAGGAGGTGATGAGTCTGACTCTGTTTCCTCTGAGTCAGTCTTTTCTTCATCTTTATCGACAGACACTTGTTCTTCGATTTCCTCCGCTTATTCTATCTCTTCATCTTGCTTAGCTTCTTCCTCTTCTACAAATAGAATCTTCTTGAGATTCTTTACCATTTTGTCCTTCTTTTTCACTATCTTTTTGACTACTAGGCCTGATTTAATTCTTGTCTTGGCCTCCTCATATATGTCAAACCTTGGTTTCTTTTTGTCCAGTGGCTCATTGATTAAGGCATCAATTGCCTTTGTTGTAAGATCAATGTTGAACTCATATTCTAGTGGTTGCAACCATGTTGTTCTTGCTACTATAGGTTTGATGTAAGTATGATCTGTGTCAACCATGAAGCATATCTCATCCTTAAATTGCTTGATGAGTTGCTCGGTGATTCTTACCCTCTTTTGCATTCGGTCTTTGAATACATTAAAGTATTCATCCATGACAGTTTCAAAATTATCTCCTAGAGAATTTATGTTCTCATTGATTTGCATGGTTACCGGCTTGGTGTTCTCCCATTTTACATCTCCAACAGATGGGAACTTTTCTTGAAAATAAAGAAAATGCACATGATTAATGAGCCAAAATTACATGTGTTTGACTTTGCATTCCTGATTGTCTTGAGATTTTCTTTCAACTGATTCAGGAGTAGCTCAAACAAGTCTAATTGTGTACCTTTCTTCACAATTGTGTAAGTTGTATCCACAACACCTGATGAAATACTATTTAATCTGCTATCTTGGAAGAATTTGTAACCCAGTACACATGCACCAAACTTAATTTCATCATCGTCTATGGTTGTCACTTTCAGTCCACACCCATCCCAATTGGCTCCAGTCATCTTTTTGGTCTCTGCCTTCAGTGGATGCTTGAGCATGTTTGCTTTATCGGTTACAGGGTAACCGGTGACCACATGGATGACATCTCAAGTGATTTCCTTCGGTTCATCCAACCATAACTTGTTATTGTGCATTCTGCTTAGCACTAACCGAATCCAATTAGTTTTGAAGACCTTCGGAAACTTTAGGGCATTGGTAATATCTTTTACCTCAATGCGATTGTGTTCATCCTTAAGTGTTTCATCTTCATTACAAATATTCTGGTAAGTTCCTTCCATCTCTGACGTTCCAATCTCTGCAATCTTGCTGTGTATGAAGGATCAGACGTCCTCAACAAGAAAAACCCTAGCTGGTATGCGTGAGAACGCACCAGTGTCATCGGGTTGTGAGGAAACCTCTGGATGAATCTTATATTTGGGCTCCTCACATGCATTATTTTTTATGAGTTCAAATTCATCCTTCTTAGCCTTCTTAGCTTTTATGGATCATGATGTTGATGCCATTTTCAGAAATTAGGGCTTCTGTGTAAATGCATAAAGAATGGAGTTATCGGTCTATAGAACTTACTATTGTGTTTGCATAGATCTTTGAACTATTTAGGAGTGCTTGGTGGTTGAGTCATGATCGCTCTACAACTTGATTTCTTTCTACTCAAAATTTCCTTTGCTCGCTCTGATCTGTGTGTCATGACAAATGAGTCACTCTGATGCCCTATTTATAGTCGTTGCCCTAAAACACATGTAATAAATGCTTACCAACTCGTCGGTGTCTAAAGACTGAGTTTGTCAGTGAAGTCTTTATTACCATCGGTGATGCTTATAATGTTTCTGAGCAGTCAAAGTTAACTTAGTCTTTACCAATAGGTTTTTGTAACACAGACAGTTTGTTCATGTGCTTGTTTACCAATACAACTCGTTCAATACTAACAATTTTTGCTTATAATCGACGTTGCTCGATAAATGTAGACAATCTTTCCTTTCAGTGTATACTGACGGGTTTCAGTATATATATGCTCGAAGACTTAGTTTACAATTTTTTTTTCAGTAAGTATAACCATGGTGCATCTTTCTTATGCTAATTTGGAATTATTTCATCATATTATGGAACTGATGTAAAGTAATAGCTTAGTGTTAATGCAATTCCATACTTACTTGTTCTGCTTAGGTGGGGTTGGTGATGTCACCAGATCTATTGGATGGGGTGTCACCATTTGTATTTCTCATTCCAGCTTCATCATTACTTGAATCTTTTCTCCACATCTTGTCTCTAGACTTTCAGATATCTTTAATGGTGTTTCCATTGGGGTATGTGCTTGTCTCTGTCATTCGGTCTCTTCAGTCCTTTTTGAGATGACCAACTTTATGACAGTGTAAGCATGCCATTCCGGGGTTAGTCCATCCTCTAGACTTTCTAGTCCATAGTCTCATACAGTTTACAGCAATGTGACCATACCTTCCACATGTTGTATAATTTTTCCAAGTATTGTAGTCCCATACATACTGATTATCAATTCTCTTTGGTTGATATGGAGTTTCTTGACCTTTTGGCTTCCATGCTTGCCTTTTATTTTTCTAGCATTCAAGACTTGTGTGCCCATTCATCTTGCATGTAGGACAGTATTTGTCCATGTAGGTTTCCTTCCTTGGTTGTTCTATCTTAGACTTACATTTATATGTGTTATGTCCTTTCTTGTTACATTTATAACAGAATCCTATGAATGAAGGTGTAGATTTAGGAATACCTTTCATTTTTCCTCTGCACACATTTGTTGTGTGACCTTGCTTTCCATGGTGTTTGTATGTAAGCTTTCTTGGTCTTGGATTTTCATAAACATTCTTTGGATTGGATTGATTTGATGATTCTCCATTTTCGGTAAAGCCTAGACCATTGTTGTTGTTTTTGTTGACTCTTCATTTTCCTTCCAAAAAATCATCCATTCTTTTATTGCTCTCTTCAGCGTTTCTAATAACTTCATTATGTTATTGCTGAATTCTAACCTCATGCTTTAGTTTTTCATTTTCTTCTCTTAGTTCACCGATAATTTGTATTCTTTCAATGAGTTCAACATTCATTCTGTTTTCTTCTTGACTCATGAGAATGATTTGATTTGTGAGCTCATGGTGATTCTCTACATGTCTTTGAATTTCTAACTCCTCTTGCAGTTTCTCTATAATCTTCCTCGTGTCATCAGTAGCTAGTGTTCTTTTTGTTTCAACTTGTCTAGAAAAACTCATCACATCATTCATTCTAACCATCTGGGTCTCTTGACTAATTTGAAGCATCTTTATTTGCTCTGTCAGATGTCGATTGATCTCCTTTAGATGTGTGACGTTCTCTTCTGATGTGTTTGATGTTTTGCTTGCATTTGATCCTGAAGAATCAAAGAAATCTGGAATCTCTTCTTCTTGATAATCCTTTTCATTGCTTCGAGTTGCCATTCCTTTCCTCTCATCCAACAACTCTCTCATCTTGATTCTAGCTTCTTTATACTGTTCATTGAACATCTGTATCTCAAGATTTTTATTCTCAATATTCTTATCAAGTTTGTACTTCTCCATTGTATGATCTTTTCTCTTAATCCTTTAAGCTTTTCCAAAAAGAGACTTAGCTCTGATACCAATTGTAGGGCTTAATGGGAAGTAGTACTGAGAGGGGAGGGGTGAATCAGTACCTCTAAAACTTTTTCCTGTTCGTTTAATCAAATAACCTTTGTAATTAATTGCATATCCATTCCATATGAACTGTACTATCTTTGTGTAAGTTATATCAATTCATAACATTATTAAACATATGATTCATTCATAGAAACATTTATGAACATAACTGACACATAACACAAGATACGATATCGCAGAAAACTCCTATTAGGAAGTAAAAATTGCGGTGGGGATGGCATCCACAAAACTTCACTATCTACAGAATGGAAGGGGTCGGTTAAGGCTTACAATTTTGATCACTTCTGATGATCTACCCTGTTAGGAGTATCAGTGGAAACTTTTTAAAGTCTACTCTATTAAGAGCTTTTAGCAACACTGTTAAGTGTGCACTCGGTTAAGAGATTTGATATAGGACTGTTAAATCCACCTTTCTTGAAAGGATTTCTTACACTTTGCTTCACTTGTTAGAATGATAGAAAATTACAAATTGACCTGGTAAGTGCAATATCCTATTTCTGATATAGATCCTATGTAGTTCACATACAAAGTAAAATCACCTTAACTATGATTGAATATTACCTCTGACTATCGATTTCCTAGTTCTTGGTTCAACTAACCAAATTCTTCTTTTTCTTCTCTGGTTCTTGAAACTCTCAATTCAATCCATAGATGTGCTTGTTCTTTTTTCCTCTCTCTTACACACACATTCTAATGAATGATTACATCATCTATTTATAGATGGATTGATTTCATCAAGTTGATGATAAAAACAATGTTAACTCTAAGATCAGGTTTACAACTTGCACCTACATCTCCTAATCTATGTGCTTTAAATCAGTTAGACTGGTTAAAACACTTACATTAATGTTTCTTGTCCCTAAAGAAATGGATTTAAAAAACAATTAAATATCCTATAAATAGAATACCCTTGCTTTATCTAACATGGAAGTCAGATCCACTTTTTGCGGGTTGCAACTGACTTTCGGTTCTATCTTTCGGTCATGTTTTACTGTCGGTTGCACTGAATCTATTTCATCGGTCTGCACTGTAACTTGCATTTTGGGTTCCTTTATTGGGTTCTTCTTTAACTCTCTGTATTGTGATTTTTGGTTTACACACTTCCTTATGTCATCAGTTTTCTTTGTACTTAGTTGTTTTTCGTGATCTACCAATCTGATCTTCAGTTTGCCCTTTACTGTCTTTCGGTGTAATCTTGTCGAAAGTGTTGTTTGAATACTAATGACAAATTAATGTCATCAATATAGTGTGAATTAGTATGTTGCCCTATGTCCCTAGTGTTTCATTGTGTGATCCTGCTAATCTCTCTCAAATCTCATAATATTCAATTGTCTTTCCTTATCTGATTGCAGCATATCGAAAGTAGCAATACATTCCCTCAAATGCTCTCTCTCTCCCTCTTGCACTACGACAAAGGATCTATGTCTCTACCTCTATCTCTGGGAGGATCCTGTGGGGGAGGTCTCTTACTATCACAACTCTCACCATTTTTTCTCTCACCTATTGGCTTCTACAATTGTTTAGACAATAATGGTCCCAGATCCCTGCGTGGAGGAAAAAATCTCACGCAGGTACACCTACCCTCCTCTCCTCCACTACCTCCATCATCACCCCTATCCTCCCAGTCATGTCTTTGACCCCTGTCTATAGGAGGTCCCCTACCACCTCTGTCACCTCTACCTCCATCTATCCCACCTCCATCTCTGCCACCCCTTCCTCTCCCTCTGCCACCCGCAGACACCTCCTTAGTAGGATCATAGTCTAACTCTTCCTCAATCCAAGGTGATATCTCCTCCAAAGTAGTGAAATTGGGGAATGGGTGTTGATCTAAGTCATCCCTATACTCATCTGTAATCCCCCATCAACAATGTTAGGCAGATAATCCCACTCAACTGGTACCATTTATGCAATCTCACGTAGGGTTATCTCATAACCTGGTACCCCACTGTGCCTCCTCATCTCTTATGCATGCATAAACTACCTAATCCTATGGCACCCCCTGCACTCTGTCATACTATCTGAAAACATGTGTAATAATGAAGCACTCGATGATATATCTAGTACAGCCAATAAGGTACCTTCTTTGCAAGAAATATGACATCTATTATCAATATGAGGCCCACTTCTCATAGTCAATATATGGTCATCACTCGACTTCAATAACATCATCTAACAGGTGCCTCCAATATGCCCAGCTTACCCAAGTGGGGTTACTAGATATATCCTGAGTACATGTATACATATGAATCCTCTGGATCTCGTTGTCTATCTACAATCGGCCGTGTCACTGGAATATGCTCCCATGCCGATATCTGCATAATCAAAATGCCAATTGTCATGCTATGAAAAGACTGGTATACTATCTAGTGAAGCTCCCTGCAAAAGTGTGCAAGAATGAAACTACCCCATCCATAATAGTGCATGGTATTGATCATGTCCTCTAACATACTGACCCATCCACACATAACTCAATGTTTCCCTCGGTCTTGCATAAGAATACCCTCAATCAAGCCAGTATGAAATACAGGCAGTCGATCATAATGAGAAAGCGTGTAATCCTAAGTCAGGTATTGTCGAGCAATGGATGGATCAAAAAAGAATCTATGTGCATCTGCAATAGCCATTGTTGATCATGACTCAAAATGAGCTTGACACCCCATCAAAGATATGTGCATAATCCTCAAAATGTCCTCTAGAGTCACAATAATCTTACCTATCAGTAGGTGGAAGGTATTGTGCTCTGAGTGCCATCTCTTAGTGAGAGCACTCAACAACCCTTGATTTACCCTAATACCGGGTAAATCTATTAAAACTTCCTAACCCTAAACGACCCACAACCCGCCGCTCATCATCGGTCAGCTACTCAGATAAAGCCACTACACAAACAAGTCTGGGGCATTGGAAAGACACTACTCCTAATCCAATTTGCAAGGAATAAATTAAGAATGCCATCAGTTCAGGGATCAAGATACTCTATAGAGACAACTAACAACTCAAACATATAATCATCATTAATAGAATGATGTTGGTTTGCTAAAAGAGATAACTTTTTACCAGATGCAACCCTATTTTGATAGGGTGTGACTTGTTTACTGGATGTGATCTTGTTCTGATAGGATGCAATCCTATTTTCACAATATGCAACTGAGCATATCGGGTATGATCCTATTTTCATAGGATGTGATGCTTGAAATTTGGTTACACTAGGGGAAAAAACTTAACCAAATGCGATCCTCTGACAGTTGTAGAATGAGATACTATTTTAATGGGATGTGATTCAGGATTTTTGTGTTTCCTGAATGCAATGCAAGATTTACCAAGTGCGATGTGGGATATTAGATGCGATCCTAGACTCTATGGGCTCTAACTTTTACTAAAAATGCTAAAAACTCAATTGAAAAGCATAAATTGAAAGGTCATTGGGTACTCACCGGAGGTGTATAGTGCGCAGGTCTGTGATGATGATGACCGAGCTCAAAATGATGTTTCTCCATGGGGACCACCATCTTCTCTCCAAAGCTCAAGGAATTACTAGGGTAAAAAGTGAAAATGAATAGGTAAATTGACCTTTTAGGCTTATTTTAACTCCCCTAGGGCGAATTTTGACCTAGGGGACATTAAGAACATTGTCCAAACTACATTTTCTCACCAAATTTATCAAGAATGAAATTGAACATGCAAAAAGCACGTTATGTCAACATAGTAATAATTTTGAAGAAGTTACCCACAACCTCTAAGAAAATGCAAAATTGATCAGAATATGTAGAAAATGACACACAAGGCTTACAAAAGCATCCTACATTTTTCCTAAGAAACTCATACATGTCAACTCATCAAAATCTTGGTCAAACATCATTTAAGATTGCTCACATATTGCTCTCTAGGTTCTCAAACTTGGTAAAATTGTGTTCCTATCCACATATTTCTGCTTCAACTCATATCATAATTGATTATTTGCACATTCTTCTTGATCTAATCGCATCTCACATCGCTTTCTCATTGATTTTCATACTTCAAGGAGGGATTTCATCAATATTTATTTCGATTCTGTTTTTGAGGAGGCATGATCATACCTAAAATCAATCAACTTTTTACTCAAAAATAATTAGGGATTCCAAATCATATTGTTTATCAGAGTAACTTCATTAAACAACTATGTCAATCAACAACATCAAATCAAGAGAGGCATGTCAATTTCCTTCAATCAAGTTGGGACTTCCAGATAATCACATCAAGTTGGTTATCTATGCCTATGGTTTCTTAGCCATTTCATATCAATCTATCAAGTATTCATCTTCATCACGTCAAATTGAATATGTTGAATAGCTTCTTACTAGCCTTCATTTGATCAAGTTCAGAGTCAGTACTATCAATTCTAGTTCAATAAAGGGTGGAACTGATCTCTTCAATCGACCTTCATTCGATCAAGTTCAAAGTTGGTACTATTAGTCTTTGTTCAATCAAGTTTAGGAATATTACCATTGATGGAGTTTCATCCAATAAAGCTCAAAATTCTCAATCATCAAATCAAAAGTAGTTTCATCGCTTTATATCAAACTATTCTCTAAAGTCAACATCAAACGTTCTTTGAAACAATGTGTTGATCACACATATATTCAAAGAGGGGAAAATGTAATGACCCTAAATTGGGATACTCTAACTAAAAGCCCTATTTTGCCTTAAGTAAGGATCTCCCTCTCAATTATGCTAATCCTATTATTTGATTATTGGTATTGTATGAACCCTAAAATGGTCGCCTAGACTATGGGCCCCATTTATCATTTTATCAATTTATCAAATTTTCTGAATCAATGCTTTGCAATATTTTCAATTCAAATCAATTTTCTTGATCAAATTGTAATTAATTCAATTATTTAATTATTTTAATATTTCCTAAGGTTTGATCATTTTTATCTAATTAAAATATTTAATTTTCTTTTTAATTAAATAAAATTTATCTTATTTAATTAAAAGATTT
>MU224522.1:4363397-4382226 GCA_018584345.1 Thuja plicata | reverse complement strand
TAAATTAATAATTTTCCTATTAAAATCATTTGTTGTCACCATATTTTTATAAAAATTGTATATGGTATTAAAAAATTTGCCACCAAATATCCATAATTTGAACCACAATTCGCCATCAATATTAAAATTTTCCCTCCAAAAAAAATGTGATTCACCACAATTTTATACTTTTTGGGAGGGGGGGTTTCTTAAAGTTATCCCTGATTATAATTATGGCAGAAGCTCTTGGCAGATTAATTAACTTCAAAAAGAGGAGTGGAGTGTGGCATGGGATAAAAGTTTCATAGGGTGAACCCCTATCTCCCATTTGCAATTCGCTGATGACACTTTCTTGTCTAGTGAGACATAAATCAGAGAAGCAAAAATCATGAAAACAACAATTGATAAATACAGTGATACCTTAGGTTAGAGAATCAACTGGAGGAAATTATAGATTTACTTTTTTAATACCCTCTTCAGAGACAAAGAGAGATTTGTCAAATTTTGGGGATGAGGGAAGGCACTCTACCTGCAAAAGTTTTGGGCATTCCTTTATTTGGTGGAGCATGTAGATCTTATTTGTGGTCAGATTTAATTTCTTCATTCTTGAAAAAGATGGAAGGATGGAGGGGTAAGTGGATTTCTTCTTCTGGTAGGATTCTTATGCTTAAATCAGTAATATCATCTATTCCTATTTTTTCAATGATGTGCTTGAGGATCCCAACTAAATTCATAAATAAAATTGGACAACAAATGAGAAAATTCTTCTCTAATGAAGCTAACCAAGATGACAAAATACCTTTGCTCGCATGGGACAAGGTTTGTCATCCTAAAAATAGAGGGGGTGTCAGCATTAGAGACTGACAATTGATTAATACTTCCCTTGGTGCCAAATTGGTTTGGAGCATCTTTAAAAACACTAATAGAATGTGGGTGAGAATCATGAAAGAAAAATAACTGGACTCATTTTTTAAAACAACAGAGATCTCATAATAAGGAATCCCCTTAGGGATCCACAGTACGGAATTTTATCATATCTTGTAGACATGTTATAACTGAGCATATCACTTGGAAGATTGGAGATGGTAAGAAGGAAAAATTATAGGAGGATTTGTAGAATGTTTATCCAACATTAAAGGATTCTATTAAGCTACATGATCTACGAATGTATTTGTTAGGTAATGGGGGGAGAATGATGCAAATTACTTTGAAAGGAAGGAAGGCCACTCAGATGGCAATGGAATTGGAAAAATTTAGATAATGAAGGACTATCCGAGCATCAAAAAATAATGATGAGAGGTGTATTTGAGTCTAGGAACTTAACTTTAAATAGTGGGAAAGATAATATTATTTGGTATGGTTCCAAAAGAGGGAAATATTCTGTCAAGTTGGGCTATCAAATATTGGAAAATTTTGATAGCAGAGAGCAGTCGCCTAAAAGATTATGTAGGGGTAAGGATTGTCTTTCAAAACCTGGCATCTTTTCTTGGTTGGCGACAAGGGGAAAGATTCTTACTGGGGAGAGAAGAAGGCGGTTGGGATTCATGGGCCCAACTAAATGTGTATTATGTGAAGAAGTTGAAGAAGATGTAGATCATCTCCTTGTCTAATGTAACATTTCAAGCCAATGTTGGGGAATGGTTAAAGCAAACTTGGATTGGTAGAGCCCTCTATAAAACACAATTCAGGACATATTTTTGAGTTGGATTGCAAGTCATAGCAAGTCAATGCTATTTGGTATTTGGGAAATTTGCCCATCAATTGTAATATGGGAGATATGGAAGGAGCATAACAAGAGGATTTTTGTGGATAAGGGAGTGTCAACTCAAAGGCTTCTTTATAGAATTAACCAGTCGATTCAGGAAGTGTTTACTCATCTGTAAGTAAGAAAGCACTCAATTTTCCATTCACAAGTAGTCATAGAAGAATTCAAAATAAGTGGTCGGGTGTTAAAATCATACATATTGGGATAGATGGAAATAATTACACAACTGCAAAAGCTAAAGATTGTTGTAAGTGATAACAACCCGAAGCTGGATGGATCAAAGTTAAATTTGATGGTGCTTCAAAAGGAAATCCAGACATTTCTGGTGTTGGGGTGATTGCAAGAAATTGGGAAGGGGATGCTTTGACTTTCAATGTTGAGAGACTTGCAGAGGGGACAAATAACATGGCGGAAGTGAAAGCAGCATTATTGGGTGTTAGAATGGGTTTGAAAATGGGAGTAACAAAATTTCATTTAGAGGGTGACTTGCTAATCATTGTAAATGCTATTATGAAACAAAACATGGAGGCTTGGCATTTGCAACCCATTATTCAAGCAATTGTGTATTTGTTGAAGATTTTTGAAGATTTCAAAATAACACATATTAGGAGATCGAGGAATATGAAAGTTGATGCACTGTCAAAATGGGCAACTTCATTTGTTAAAGTGGGAATAATTTATTTTGAAAATTTGAATTTTTTGTCCGTTGATCAGTAGTAATGCTTTTGTGTCCTCATCTTTTTGACAAGAGTTAAGAGCATGTAAAAGTTTTTATAATAGAGATTTGGGATATTCATGAGGTAAACAAACGACTGAGATATGATTTGGAGGTGACAGCTAAAAAAATGGATGACATATGCAACATCACTTTTAAATGTACCCATTACTTTGAAATGATAACAACAGCCAGTGTTTGAGCGTCAGGGAGTGACATCAGGCTATTATAAAGTAATAAAGAATGGTTTGGTTAATTATACATTCCTAAATTATCGTGTATGGGCATGTTTTCCATTGATTTCAATCATGGCAAGGGATGTCTCTTTAAGATTTAGGTTTTTATGGCATGACAAAAAATTGATGACATATGGAAAAGGACACATTGACCTTTTCAATATCATAGGATTGATTTTTGTATCATGATATAAATGCTTCTTTTTGCTTATATTAATTCTCGTGGAGAGTTGTGGAGTGCATTTACCCTCTACATATCCCTAGAGATAGTTTTTTTCTTTATGCCCTATGCTTTGTTAGTTGACAACCTAAAATTGTTTTTTGGTAGATTTTGATTGCAGTGTAGTCTTGAAGTGATCATGGATGCAACTTTCACTCTGAAACCGGTGGCTCAGAAGCAATAGAAAGGTTTCTTTGGCTTGGGAAAGAAAGAAAAGTTACAAAATATTTTGAAATGGGTGAACGAGGAGCTAATGGATGCAATTTTTGAAATGTTGGGCCCTAAATTTCCAGAAGCAATTCATAGGGGCAGGCTAAATGTTGATATTGCCTCGATGATATTGGCATGGGCTCTTGATTTGGGTGAGGATTTTGATGTGATTAGATGGGTTATGCATTCTCTTTTTGAGGATGATGTTTTGGGTGGGTTATAATCTTTCTTGGAGTGGGAATGACCTAGAGTGGGCTTTGATTATTCAGAAGGCATTTCTAATGACGAGATGGCTTTGGTTGCGGGTCGAGACCCTTTTATTCACTGGCATTGTAGGACTGATAAGGGTGAATACAAAATTGGCTGACTTATTGGGTGGGAAAACATTAAGCTGGCTCTTCAAAACCATGAGGCTCATAGTGATGGGGATGATGAAGGGCCTCCACAACGAGCTCCTAGGAGAAGGCGTGCTAACAGAAGAGGTAGAAGGGGAAGAAGGGGTTAGCCTCTTTGGTGTCATTGTGGGGATGTTGGAGGTGAAGATAAGATTTGAAGGGTTTTTTAAATTTGAAAATATTTTTTGGGTGGCTTTCAGACACTGGGATGTTATGAAATCAGAGATGTTTTAGGAATTGTGGCGAGCTCCACCACCCATTTTGTTTGTTACATTTTTTTGTTGGTGATGGTGGCTAACGATAGTGTTGGGTTTTTTCTCTATGCTAGGTGAAGGCCGGTGATCCTGAGCTCTCAGATATGGGTGGCATGACTGGGTTTTGGAAATGTTGTTGTCACTGATGAAACACAGTTGATGATCGTTGGAATATGGTTGTAAATATTTCTGATAGTTATTGTCTCCTTTATTTTAGTATGTTTGTAGACTTTCATATATGCTTCACACACAAAGCCTATTGGATAGTCTGTAAGGTTAGTTGTTGGCAGTGCTTTTTATATAGATGTATAAGGAATGCTAAAGCTAGTAGAGTGTGGGGAAATTAGAGATTTAAGTAGACATACTTGAAATGTATATCTTAATTTTTCAATATCAATAAAATATCGCTATTAACGAGAAAAAATAATTAAGAGGAAACATTTAATTAAATAATATGATTATTTGATTAATTTCAATGAGATAGGGAATAATTAAATATTGATTAATTATTTAATTACTTTATAAGAGAATAATTGATGAAATAATTAGGTAATTAACAAAAATCACTTAATTACGAATTTATAGAGAAATATTTTTTTTGAATTTAGATTATAGTAGAATGACACAAATTGATTAAGTAATAAAGATTTTTTTTCAATTTAAGATGAATGTTAGTAAACTTGTTGCACTAGAGGAATTAGTCTTATTTAAGTGTCTACAAATACCGTCATCCACCATCAAGGAACATTTTCTCATGAAGTGAGTGAGCAAGTTGGTGTAATTCCCACCCAACATGTTAATAGCATTATCATTTGTGAAAGTATCCTTCCCCATGAACATGGGAGTTTTTCATACTCCCCTTACTACATTAACTTTTTCCATGTGAGAAAGAGTGATATGATCCATTCAAACATGAAGGGTGCAACACACATGATATATTGAGTTTGACTCATATACATTTGTGGTGATTTTTTAAAGACTATTCCATGTATGCTTTACTAATTAATATCACATAATGATATGTTCTTGATGGTATTTATATGTATTGATCGTACACATTGATGTTTTTCAAAAACATATTTACGTGTTCTCTTGTGCTTACACATTCATTCACTTCAAGGAGATATTGTCCTAGTGTTTGGGGTTAAAAATAGGGGAGCAAATATATATCCATAACTTACCAATATTTTTGATGATAATGTCCTTTTATTACACTTATGGCCAACACATAACATGCATGACTGCTCACACATCTTGTAATGTCCCCTTTTTGGGACATTAAAAGTTAATTAAATAATTAAGTTTGAAGTTGTCAAATTAGATCAAATTAAATGAAAACTTAGTTTAATTATGTAATAAAGTGTTTAAATGAATTTTATGGAGCCTACTAAAAAATTAATAAAGTCACTTTAATTTAAAGAAGGAAAATAAAGAGACAGAAAAGGAATATGAAGAAACAGGCAAAAGCAAAATGACGAGTCACATGGATATGCTATAAAAGAACATTAAGAGGCTCATTCTTAGCATGCTTGGTTTATGCTTGATTAATGTTTTCTCTTGGAGAAGTCTAGGAAGTTTGACTTTCAGTTTTGAAACTTGAGGATGGAAACCTTTAGGATTTCTTAGTGGATTGGATAAAAACCCAATTCTTTACCTTGGTGGATTTGTGATAGAGTTCACAAATGAGCTAATTTGTGAAGTATTCATCTGAAGACGAACTTGTAGTATTAGAGGCATTTCATATATGTTGAGAAAATAAGGTTGCCATGATTTATCTATTTGATGACAATATTCATATTTGATTTCATATCTCTATTTCAGTCTGATGTTACATGATTTTCAAAATAATCTGTTGCGTGAATAAAAATAAGTTTGCATGCAAATTGTCTATTAAACTTCTTGTGGAACATTGGTAAAAATCTAGAGCAAATTTATCCTAGGATGATATTACAATGGTATCAAAGTTGGTTCTCCTACCAGCCTATGGGGTTTTACGAGTGTCAAAATTATGAAGCATCTCTTGGAGACAAATTATAGTAAATAAATTATTTTAGAATAGAGTTCAAAATATTAGTGTTTGGCTAGTTTACAAGCAAAAATAAATCAATTGAAGTGGAATAAGCCAAGGGAAAATATTAAATGATTATGTTGTTATACGACTAATAATCTCATGAAGTCACAAGGAGTATTCCCGCTCAAATAAGAAATATTAAAAGTTTTGAGTAAGTATTTGAATAAATATTTACTTATCCAAATATTTGGTGATTATCATCAAAATATTTTCCTGAGGGAGCCGTAAAGACCAAATCCTTGTGGAAGAAGATAAATTATTATTATTATGAATATTTTGTAATGTTTGGGAAGCATAAAAAATTTCATCTTTAAGTATTTTTTTTTTGGTCTGAAACATAAGGATTTTATTAATATTTAAAAGAGATTACATAAGGTCTACATTTAGCTTTTCGATGTTACATCTTCTTTACATCTGCATAAACTTGCTACTAATATGGCACAACATCAAGAAACCCAGCCTATCTAACACTATACAATAATTGCAACTATTCAAATTTGTTATTAATCACATAAACCATCCTTTAGATCCAAGATTCGAACCACATATAGCTACACAAAAAGAGAGATTTCTCGTCTGCAATCTTCCACTCTTTAACTTTGCCTTTCATATGTAGTAGAACTCTAAAAAAAATAAAAATAGCAAAATCACCTTCGTCCATGTTGCTGTATTCTGCATTCCTTGCTATCCAAATCAAAATTCCAAAATTGCCCTAAATGGGATCATCACTCTTCGACGGCCTTCTTTCCTTTCCTTGGTCCTTGTTTCATTCTGGGCACGTCCACAAACATTGCTCGGAGTTGTTCCTCCTCCCTTGTATTGATCCTTTTAGCAATTTCCTTCAACCTTCTCCATTTGCCTCCAATATCCATTTGGTAGGAATGTTTATCAACTTTCTGTTAGGAATAACAGTCTGCAAGCATAACTAAGAGGGGGGTGAATCAGTTGTGATACAGAATATTAAAATTTAAACTTTATAAACCAAAACTTGAATGCAAATGATAACACAACAAATGCCAACAAAATAACATAATACTTGTTGTCGAGGAAACCCTGTTAAAGGTAAAACCCCGATGGAAACTAACACCCACAAATGATGTATTGAAAGTATAGTATCCATGTTAAAAGATTTAGCCCTGCTAGGAGATTATTACAACATTATAGTACAGTCCCTGTTAAAGGACAAACCCTGTTAGGTGTCAAGAGTAATAGTGGGCTCACTGCTCAGGCACATTGCCCAAAGAAGGTTAATGCTACCCTCAAGGATTTACAATCTGAACAAGTGCATATAGAAAATATACAATCCAATGAACTGTCTGATAGCAACTATCTTTTCTTGGTCGGTTCCAATGAATTATTCTTATCACAAACTCTTCTCTACATCCAGTAGCCAAACAAGCCTTGCAGCTTTCACACTTCTCTGCCTTTTCAATCTCTACCACATCTTTCCAAAAGAAAAGATCTCTCATATATACCCTATTACAATAATTCATTAGGTTGGCCAGTTGAGCTTTCCCAATACACAAATAATTAATTAGGTCAGCCAATTAGGCTTTCCCAATATACAAATAATTGTTTAACCCCTTGCTAAGATACACACGGTACCTATAACAAGTAAACATCAATTACAATCCATCAGTTATACAACTTGTGTACAATTTATTGCAGTAGAAACACACTCTGATTTAGCAGTAGACTGAGAAATACAGTCCTACTTCTTACTGTTACCACCCATTCTTGCTTCCTCATGTTGGCCTTCTTCACAAGAATCCCCTCTAAAAAATTTATCGATTTAAGTGTCAAAATTCTAAAATTGTTTTTTTTTCAACCTTTGACACTTTGCAAATACACCTAGTATGTTGAACTTGAATTTTGAACTGCCTTAGTTCAAGGTTCAAAGTTCATTGTCACCCCATGTTGTGTTCACTTTTATTTCAAAAACCATGTGATGTCAATGACAAGTTATGCAAAGTCAGCCTACCTATTAAACTCAAACATTGAACTATCCTTAGTTCAAGATTCAAGGTTCAACCCTAGAGTGAGTCTTGTAGTCAGTTCTTGTGATCGATTATCTTGTCGCCGCTTGTATTATTTTTAAAGCACGCCAAGGGGCAATCCTTCTTAATAATCATGCAGGTTGAACTTGAACTTTGAACTGCCTTAGTTCAAGGTTCGAAGTTTAAAGGAGGGTTACAACTTGGTCATCGACGAGCATTGGTAATGAGGTGATTGATGTGACAGCTGGCATAGAAAGATTAACCTATACGGGAAATCAATGATAATCATCATTGAAGTGACATTATAAAGGTGGTTTAATCATGTGAAGTTTGATATATGATGTTTTCATTTATTGTCTATATTTATTTGACATAATGCTTGACTCTCGCATTAAATGTGTATCCCCGCAATCTTTTCTAGCAAGCTGTTATAAATTATCGCTTAGCTTCTCCTTGTCAACTATGGTTATTAGTCATGCTCAAAGAGGTAATGACACTTAGATTTCTCCTTCTTCCCAAGTATTAGAATAATTCTAGATAATTGTAGGTCAGTTATTTCCCCTCAAAGCTCTGCTCTTTGATGTTTTTTTTAGTAAGTTTTCTACGCTTTTGCTTTGAATCAAATACATGTCTCTGTTTTATGTAAGTCTCTAGTTTATTTTAGTTTTCATTTACCTCACCATGACAACCCCTATTCCTATTTTTGGCCACACCCCAATCTTAGTATGCTCTCTTCCCAAGTGCGAAGACACTGCCATGCCTTCCCAAACCTTCAGAGAAATTAGGGAAAAAATCAAGAACCCTACCCCTGATTCTATGATGATCAAAGTAGTTAAGAGTGGGTTAGAAGAGGCACCCATCTTCCCAGTAGCAGCAGCATGCCCAGAATTAGTGGTAGAATGTGCGTTGCACTACAATAGTGAGGAGAGATGTATAAAGAAGACGGACTAAAGCCTTCTTGTTTTTATAAACAAAAATGTAATTCTGAAGGCCATGGGTATACCTGAGAAGGAGTCATATGAGGCGTGGACAATAGATACCTCCCAAACTATATTTTTTGAGAAAAAGCAGAGATATAGGAATGAAACAACATAGTGTTGGTTATTAAAGTCACAGGTGGGAGGGTCCAAGTTACCAAAGCCCCTTTCCATTGATCATTTCAAGCCTGAGGTCATAGATTTAGTAGTGCTCCTGAATAGACTGAAGGGGAATCAACATGCATACTCGTGGCATGATTGGATGTATTTTTTTATATCTAGGTGACCTTAGGAGGGCATAAATTTATTGACTGGGAAGAGGATATAGCAGATGAGCTTAATCATCAGCGAGCTAATTACTCAGGGAGAAATGGGTTCTACATTGTCTCCTACTTGTTTTATGTTCTTGCGTGTACTAAGGAGTGGAAAGGCCTCTTTAGAGAGACACTCATCCTTGACATAAAGATTTATGATTATCATCCTCACTTGCAGAAGGAGTCATACACAAATAGTTTCATGAAGTTTAATGACATATTTTCGGGGAGGCTAGTGTTTGAGCTAAAGGGCGATACAAAACATAGACTATCTAAAGAAGCCAGAGATTTTGTGAACATCTACGGAAGCTATTACATACAATTCAAAAGTTTCACATATTTAAGAGTAGGTGAATTCTATGGGGAACCCTTCAAGCTTCCCAGGTATGCCCTTGATAGCCTAGTTATTATGGAGGTAAGTCGCCAATTGGCACATGTACATAGGAAACTAAAAGAGAAAAAAGGTAGAGCTAAGTCATGTTTTCCCATTGAGCTAGGACATTACCAGTGTAAAACCTCTGTAGATGCATTAAAATTAGAATTGGAACTCAAAAATCTAAATTTGAAGACTTTTGAAGCTAGGAAAGATTTCGATGTTAGAGGATACGCAACTCAACATTTTGGCCTGGTGAATGAATTCCACCACATTTTTACAGATGGAGGACTATTGGGAGGATTGTGCTAATGACTGGGAGGTAATTAGAAGAAGATGGTCTAGGTTCACACTTAGTCAAATTGTTTCACTGCAGATTTATTTAGATATCACAGGTATAGAAGAAGGGGAAGATGATGAAATACTAAGTGCAGAATATGAAAAGAGAGCTAAACATCAGCCTCTACCTAAAATTGACTGGGGTATAGAAGAAAGAGATAATATCCATATTAAAACCCTTAGTGTTATTAATAGGATAAAAGACTGGATAGAAAGTAAAAGACCTCCCAAAAAGGGAAAACATAACACCATAGAGGTTAACAAGAAACAATCCGTAGCCAGCCCTGGTCCTATGTCTAATGATGATGTTCCCATTGTAGGTTCTAAGAAGTCTAAAAAGAAGAAGGCTCCATCTAAAGTCAAGAGTGAGATGAAAGAAGAATATTTCTCTGCTAAGCAGTCCTCAAGAATTCTACGCTCTAGGAAACAGAGCCCCAAGGAAGCTAAAGAGAAGGAGGTAATTGATCTAGATAGCATGGATATTGATTAGAGTACTCAAAATTCTCCCTTGAAGCTGAAATCCAACCCAAAGTATCACCAACCCAATGTTGGAGACTCCACACTAGTTATAGATATGTCCCTACAAACCCCATCCTCGACTCTTAGCTGGCTTGAGACGTTTATCAACAAAAAAAGAAATGTCATGCCTATCACTCTACCAACAGAAGATATGGTAATCAAGTGCCTTGGCACCGTGGTGAATCCCAAAATGATGAAGATAGAATCCAGGATCACTGTGGATGAAATAAAAGGGCATTGGGTAGCAGAACGCTCGGCTCCCAAAAGCAACAAGATTGTTGGTGATATCACGGCTGATGACTACATTGTTGAAAAGATAGACCTCAGAGAAGCAACCAGAGAAGTAGATATAAATCACCTGGAATCATCTACCAAAAAGATGATTAGGAGGACCTTTAAGGATGAGAAGGACAAGAAAGAGCTTAAAGATATCATCAAATTGTTAGTCGAGTTCATTCAGGAACTCACAAATCCCAAACCTACCCCAATTTCTCAAGTCTCTCTTTCCTTTGACCCACGGTCACCTAAGAGCCAAAACGTCCTTGAACAAGTTAAGAGGAGTAAACTAGTTGTAGATGTATTTGACCAATGGATACAAGCCATTATCTAAGGCACAGGAGATTATATTGCTCAATTGATTCAAACTAGAGAGATAGTTAATGCAGCGATTGCTGAGATGCAGGCGAACATGACAGCATGAGAAAAAGAAAAGAGAAAATGGTCTCTTATTATGAGTCAAATGTATGAAGATGAGAATATTGGTGTAACCAACTTCCTTGCTGAAAAACTAGTTGTTGGACTTGATGATGATGTGTTTTATGTGGCCATGAAAAGTATTGAATGAAGGAACATGATCTTGGAGTATGGACATGAAAGTTTAGTTAAACTACTAAATGAGCTCAAGGAGCTGATCGAGATGATGAGCAAAGACTTGAAATGCCTAAATATAGCTCTCACCAAGGAAGATGGTCAAACTGTAAAGGAACTGGGCGATATGACTTAGGAATTTGAAAAATAAATGAGAATGGTGAGGGATACCAAGTCTTTGTCAGCAACAGACTTCAGTGAGATGGTCAACATAGAATCCATGCTAGGTGTGTGTGTTGATCATTTGGAATCACACAAGCAGAAAATGGTGTAGGTTCGTAAGGAGAAGAAGTTGTGGAAGCAGATAGTTGTGCACATTGCCCTGCCCTATCACATTGTCATGGATAGCTTCTCTAGAGCATATGTGGAATGGCGAGTCTTTCAAGCCTCCAATACCCAAGGCGAGAAACCAAATCCTTTGGCGATTTCTTGATCGTGACCCATCAATCCTGACGCATGCAGAGGATTTCATTTTCTTGCATGTTTTTGTCTTTTTAGTTTTAAAAATGGTTTTAAAGGACAACTCTGAGGAGTTCTATAATATTTTGATGATATACCAATGGCTATATATAGCCAAAAAAAGTCTAATTTAGGGTCAAGACTTTAATTAGTAGACTTTCAGTAATTAGACTTAGTAATTTTTGGGTGTGATATATTTTGAAATTTGTTGGTATATTTGGAAATCAATGAAAGAAAAACTCTCATTTTTATGAATCTGTGTGTTTATAAAATTGTGGAGGATCTTTGTTGGGGTATCTGGATTGGTTGATAAATGTCTTGTAGATCTTTATTTTATCAGTAGTTAAAGTTTACTCTGTTTTATCTATATTTCAGTGAATGAGAAAATCTAAAGTCTGTAGGCTTCATTTTATGTATTGAATCATCTTTCAATTGGCAGTCATTGTATGTTGATAAATGATATGCTTTCAAATGCCTTAATTACTTTCAGGTGAAAAGTAAAATCTCTTCTTATAGTAGTTTTTATTTAAGTATTCATTGAATATCTTATCCGGGAGCTATACCGTTAAATTTAGAGGGTCTAGATGTTGTTGTGTTATTAGATCCTGCTGTTAGAAAAGTTTGTTGTTTTTAGATGGGTTATAGAGTGTTAAATTGATTTAAAGAAAGAAGACAGATTCATTAACTAACACTTACTTAACCAAGAAACCAGCATTTTCACAAGGAAAAATTCTCCACCGCTTGTGCCATTTCTATCATCCACATTACCTGCCCAATCAACATTAGTGTAAGCCAATAAAATAAAATCATCTGATTTTTCATACCACAATCCATGTTCTATTGTTCCTTTCAAGTATCTAAATTTTTTTTTCACAACAATAAGGTGTGTCTCTTTAGGATCTGCTTGATATCTTGCCACAATTCCAACTGCATTGGAAATATCTAGTCTGGTGTGAGTTATATATTGTAGACCACCAACCATCATCTGTACTTTGTCTAAAAAACACTTTGAGTCTCATAATTATTATTCAGTTTGTATACAGTCACCATGGGTGTCCCAACAGGTTTACAATCTTCCATTCAAAACTTTTTCAACATTTCCTTAAGATACTTGGTCTGAGATATAAATATACCATTCTTACTCTGATCAATTTGCAAACCAAGAGAACTTCTTACTCATCTTATCATTGCCTCCAAAAATGATATCATCAACAAAAACTTCTATTATTAATATTCCATCTTCATCAGTTCTTAAATATAAATTACTTTCTGCATTACCTTTCCTGAAAGCAAGATGAAGTAAATACTTGTCCAGTCTTGCATACCATGCTCTCGATGCTTGTTTTAGTCCATACAATGCTTTCTTCAACTTACAAACCATGTCTTCAATTTATGTCAAAGGAAATCCATCAGGTTGCTCTATGTATACTTCTTCCAAATCTCCATTCAAGAGTGTTGATTTCACATCCATATGATATAATTTAAACTCTTTATGTGCATAAGCAAGGATTAATCTCACAGCTTCTAGCCTAGCAACATGAGCAATTTTTTCTTCAAAGTCTATGCCTTCTTGTTGCGAGTAGCCTTTACAAACCAGTCTAGCTTTATTTCTTAGCATTGTTCCTTCCTCATCCATCTTGTTTATGAAAACCCATTTAGTTCCTATCAGATTTTTGTTCTTAGGTCTTGGAAACAAGTCCCAAGTATTGTTTTTCTTTATCTTTTCAAGTTCTTCTTTCATAGCTTTAGTCCAAGATTCATCTCTACATGCTTCATTAGTAGTTTTTGGTTCAACTTGAGAAATCAAACAAATTTCATCTCTAACTCTTGATCTAGTCATCATACCTTTACTTGCATCACCAATTATTTGTTCTTCAGGATGGTTCTTCTTAACATACTTTGGTGTCTTAGGAGTCTCAATAAGCTCAATCAATTCATCTTCAATCTCATTATCAACCATCAAAGGTTCTTTAGGTTCAGCAGTGACCTCTTTTATCTCTAAAATCTGACCACAATCATACATTCTTTCCTGAATCTAAAAATTTTCATCTATCCTCACATTAGCGCTTTCAATAAACTTTCTCAATCTCAGATTGAAACATTTATATGCTTTGCTCTTAGTAGAATAACCAAGAAATATACCTTCATCACTTCTAGCATTAAACTTCCCTATCTCATCATCTCTTTTGATATAACATTTACATCTAAAATTTTCTAATATATTTTACAGTAGGTGTATGATCAAACCATAATTCATAAGGAGTCTTACTTGTACCTTCTCTTATCTAAATTTTGTTCAAGGTGTACATAGAATTACCAACAGCTTCCCTCCAATGAACATGTGATACATTTCCTTCCAGCATCATAGTTCTTGTAGCATCTAATATTGTTATGTTTCTCCGCTCTGCTATCCCATTTTGTTGTGGTGTCCTAGGTGCAGATGTCTATTTGAATATTCTATGCTCTTCACAATAGGAATTAAATAAATCTGATGTAAACTCGTCACCTCTATCTGATCTCAAATGTTTTATCTTTAAACTAGATTCATTCTCATCTTTTTCTTTGAATAACTTGAATTTGTCAAATGCTTTAGATTTCTCTCTCAAATATGTAACCCACATCATTCTAGAAAAGTCATCAACAAAAATTATAAAGTACCTTTCACCGTAATAAGATCTTGTTATTGTAGAACCACATAGATCTATATGTACCAAATCCAAGTTCCCTTTTGTTGAATAAGATTTGCTTTTAAAACTGCTTCCAGTTCGCTTCCCCATAACACACTCTCTACACATAGTGTTAGATGGTTTCACAATATTAGGTAGATCTCTTACAACATTATTCATACTTTCCTTCACAATGTTATCAAAGTTAACATGACAAAATATTCTATGTCATAACCAAGTATCATCAACCTTCACGATAAAACAAGAAGCTTCAGATGTATTCAACTCAAATACTTTACCTCTAGATTTAGTACAAGATGCGATCAAGTCTCCTGATTTACTTATGATAGAACATTTCCATTTCCCATCAATGAATTTAAATTGATAACCTTTGTTCACTAACTACCCAACACTCAACAGATTATGATTAAGTCCATCAACAAGCAGTACATTGTCAGTATTAGTCTTTCTATCCAGAGAAAGAGATCCAACTCCAATGATAATCTTATGAGTATTATCACCAAATCTAACAACACCACCATCATATCTTTTTACACTCACAAACTTATTTTTATCTCCATTCATATGATCTGAACAACCACTATCTATAACCCATTCAAATTTCTTTTCAACACGGGATACTAAGGCTTTTTCTTCATGTATAGGTTCATCATCCTTAATAGCAATAAATCCAATTTCATCATAGTCTACATTATCATTAGATACACCTTCGCTGACATAATAATGTTTCTTGTCTTTTGAATACTTAGATTTGTAAATCTTAGGTTTATGCTTTGGAACCCTTGTAGGACATCGAGATGCAAAATGACCAATCTTGTTACATGAAAAAAAATTCAAAGGTAATTTGCCTTCAAATTTACCCTTACCTCTCTTTTCTCTTCTAGCGATTAGGGCTACCACTTCATCTAGATTTATTTCTTCCTCCTTTATCTGTTCCCATTCACCAGCATAGTCTCCAAGCTCTTCTCTCAAGTCACTATTGCTAGTGTTTGCAATTCCAGATAAGGTCTTTTTGTTTCTATGAACAGTCGCCTTGAATGCTGACTCTACTTTAGGTAAAGTATCTCCCAGTTCCGCGGCCTCAAAAGTAGTAAGTTTTCCAATCAACATCTCTCTAGTGAATTTTGGTGTCAAAGGTATAATATCCTCTATAGCTTGTACTTTATTTTTGTACATAGGTGTCAAAGATCTGAGTATCTTCACAGTCACTTCTTCCTCACTATAAGTACCTCCAGAGTTTCTGATGCCAGCAACTACTTCAGTAATTCTTTGTGCATATGCTTTAATGTTCTCATTGTCTCTCATCTTCATTGATTCCATCTTTGTCTTCCCGTTTGTAGTTTTTCCTGTTTAGTAAACTTATCTCCAATAAACAGTGCTTCTAATCTTGTCCAAATCTCATGTGCAGAATCCAAGTCTTTTACCTCTATGAATTCACCTTCAGAAAGTGTGATGATCAATGATTCCCTTACGACCATATTACATGAAAATAACTTCTTATCATCTTCAGTAGCCTTCTCCAATTCATCTTCAGTTGCTATCTTTTCCTTCTTTTTTGTGATCATCCAGTAGTCAATTCCCAAACATAGAGAATGTGTTCTCATCTTGTTCTTCTAAATGTCAAAATTTCCAGTATCAAATTTCGGACTATCCTTCCTATAGTAAGTCATCTTCAGGATCACCTCAAGTTGTTAAGATTTCTCTCTAAGAACCAGTAGCTCTGAAACCAATTGTTAGGAATAACAGTCCACAAGCACAACTGAGAGGGGGGTGAATTAGTTGTGATAGTGAATATTAAACTTTAAACTTTATATACCAAAAAATTCAATGCAAATGATAACACAATAAATGCCAAATAAATAAAACAATAGTTGTTGTCGAGGAAACCCTGTTAAAGGTAAAACCCTAGTGGGAATTAGCACCCACAAATGATGTACTGAGAATATAGTATCATGTTAAAATATTTAGCCCTGTTAGGAGCTTATTACAACATTACAGTACATAGTCCATGTTAAAGGACAAACCCTGTTAGGAGTCAAGAGTAACAGTGGGCTCACTTCCCAAAGAAGGTTAATGCCACCTTGAAGGATTTACAATCCGAACAAGTGTATATATAAAATATACAATCCAATGAACTATTTGATAGCAACTATCTTTACTTGGTCAGTTCCAGTGAAGTATTCTTATCACAAACTCTACTCTACATCTAGCAGCCAAACAAGCCTCGCAACTTTCACACTTCTCTGCCTTTTCAATCTCTACCACATCTTTCCAAAATAAAATATCTCTCATATATACCCTATTACAATAATTCATTAGTTTGACCAGTTAAGCTTTCCTAATACACAAATAATTAATTAGTTCAACCAATTAGGCTTTCCCAATATACAAATAATTGTTTAACCCCTTGATAAGATACACACGGTACCTATAACAAGTAAAAATCAATTACAATTCATCATTTATACTCCAAGATCTGCAATTCACGCTCTTAATTCATAACACACGCTACATGTCTGAAGTCGGCCACCAAATAGGTCTTCTCTAGAATACACGCCACAACTGACGTCACCAATACTCTCACAATTACTCATCAACAAAAAACATTCCTCAATGTGTCCTTTGTCATCCCATAAGCTCGCATACCATAAAACATCTTCGCATGTAAGATATATGCAAATACAGAGACCTGCTCTGTCAAGCATTACTGTCATAATCCAGAAACCACTATTCACTAAATCATCTGTAACATCACCAATATGTAACCTCAAGTCAAGCGACCTTAGGAATAAGATCATCACACATCCTTCTTCATATACTTTTCTTTGATCATTTTGAATCATCCGTATAGTATTTTTACACTCCTGTTAGTCAAATAACCAGTCTGTTCTCTCCACAGAAACATATGTTGACATCAGTGACAAAACATGAATATCAATAACATAAATAGTACCCAAATCTTATATCATCCAACATTTCCCCCACCACCATAAAAATGGAATACGCCCAAACTCATTTCCATCTTTGATTTCTTTAAAGTATTCACTATAATTAAACCCTATCCTAGGGTCGCCCATTCAAGCACTGAATCCATCCCTAACAACAACTCTTTAAATATGAGTTCCACCAGCCTTTTAACCTCACTTTCTTTCTCACCTAGTTGTAGTTCCCATGCGATAATCATGGAGATGACATCCACATTCGATCACCTTTTAGCATCCCGGTACTAGAATTGACATCCCAGGACCTCCATAGCAACCAGTGCCAACTCCTCATCTTTAACATTTAGTAGACCCATCGTGCGGTCTTTGTTAACGGGCCCTTCAAAAGGCTTATGTTATTTCTTCGCACGGAATGAGAAGGTGGCCTCCATTTTCTTCTCATGATGTGAAGAGTTTGTCTATCACCAAAAGTGTATTTTAGGAATGAAACCTACACGGGAAGTAGATTTAAATCTACCAAAGCTGATGTTTTGGTCCTTCTAACTGTCTATTCAAGTTTTGTCACACCACTCCAATTCATGATTACTAAGAATAGCGTCATCATCTTACATGCTCCACCTGACCGATCAATTAATGCCTTGAGTGCAGTCATTTCACATAACCACTACATCGTCGTCATTAAAAGACCTACACCAGCTGACGCTATTCTGCTTACATTTTGAGTGTAATCCACCAACTCAGCAACAACTGGACATACCCAAAGATATTGCAATCACATCCATACATCATTCTTTAAACTTCAAAAGTTGACGGGGTTTGACATGTTGATGTTATTCCTATCAACTCTAAGATAATAATTAAAAATCCAACACTAAAAGAAAGACACACACCCACCAACTAGTAATATTAAAAAACCAATGGTCCTAAGCCTTCACCAAATAGCTATCATGGGTTCAAAATTTTGTTGTAAAAAATTCTGAGCAAACCTCATTGATTTTCCTAAGGTTAGTAGCCCATTTAGATACAATGTCATCTTCCGAGTTGCATTCCCTTCTAACATGACTAATTTTGAATTCTCGAAAGGTAAGTAGGACTAGAGAGATCTCCTCTGCAGTGTTCTAAAGGTGCCAAGTTTGAGCACAACCATTTTTTATGGCTTCTGAAGCTTCATCTAGTGAGTCCCCTTGAAGATGAACCTTCTGAAGCTTCATCTTCCTTCCTAGTTGAAGGGCCAACAAAGTAGCACTAGCTTCAGCTACATTGTTGGTGCCATCATTCAATCTCTGGGTTGCTAAGGAAAGAACATCCCCCTTCCAATCTTTAACAACCACCCTTTCACTAGAGGGGCCAAGGTTACCCCTAGATTCCCCATCAAAGTTAATCTTAATCCACCCTGTTATGTATGTGGAGCCTAATCAGACTCAGTTTCTTTTGGCGCAGTTTCCCCCCCAGACATATCTCTTTGGGCCCCATGCTCGGGGTCAAGGGGCAGATCCCCTTGCGGGGTCCT
>MU224522.1:4346336-4363347 GCA_018584345.1 Thuja plicata | reverse complement strand
CCAACAATGATTTAATAATATTGTAAAGGGTCGACCATTGATTTTCTATTAGTCAGAGTATTTTTTGCCCTAATTAGGTTAGGTCAAATATGCTTGTGAAAAGGGCTTAGGGTTTCGAGATTTCATTATATGAGGGATTTTCATAGCTTCCTGTGACAGTATTGAGTTGCAGGTTTCAGATTGTAAACACTGGATAATAATAAAGATATTGGACTCGCTGTTGGTGGATATAGCCTAGGGATTGGGTGAACCACGTTAAATCTCTGTGTCTATGTGTTCTCTTTCATGTTTATATTTGCATTTTTCTGCTTATTATTCTAAAAAACCCTTGGTCAGGCTTCACCCATTTCAACTCCTTCCTGGATTTTTTTTATTGCTGTAACATCTTTGACACCTCCATTCCTAAATTTCAAACTAGGCCAGTTAATATGGAGTTGTCTATCTTCTTTAGTGTACACATGGCTCCCTATAGAGGTAAGGAGAGAAACCTTCATTGTTTCTTCAATATCAAGATTGATGCTTATCTTGATCTTACAAATAGATCTTTTTTTTCCTTGAAAATTCCTACTGTTTCTCTCCTTCCATAACTCCCATATTATAATAGAAGGACATACCTTCCAAAGGGCAGATAAAGAAGTAGTTTTTAGTGGAATAGGCCAGCTTTGAAAAACCTCTTTAACACCATTCTTCATTGGGCCAATCAGATTTAGCTTCTCCTTAATCATCATCCAACACTCCTCTGCAATAGGGCATTGTAAGAGAAAATGATCCACATATTCTGATGTTGCTTTGCATAATGCACACCTAGTTGGCCCTTGTAATCTAAACCTCCTCCTTCTTTTAGCTGTTAGAATCTTCTTATGCACTGTCAACCAAACAAAGGCCTTGATTTTAGTAGAAAATTTTTGTCCCAAAATAATTTGGTGGGCCAAAGGATGGGATCCTCCTCCTCCTCTTGATACAAATAACCAAGCTTCACTAAATAATTCCCACTCTTAGCATGACACCATATCAACTTATCCTCCTGTTATGATCTAACAAAGCTTCTTTTCTAGATCATATCTCTCATTAAAGTCTTAGGATGTTCATTGAGATTTAGGTCATCCACACTTTTCCACTCCCATATAGGACCAAGAGATGAATTATTGCATTCTATGTAGTCAGACACCTTGTGACCCCATCTATTTGTAAAGAAATCTCTAAGATCAGCAAATCTAATATCCTCTTTTAAGATTGAGTGATTTTTCCAAGAATCATCCTAGAATATATATTTTGAGTCATTGCCAACATGCCAAGAAACATGCCTATTGATGACATGCCTGTAGCCAAAATGAAATTCCATATTGCAAAGCCTTTGGGAGGGTTAGCTATGGTAATAATCCTTTCATCATCAGGTGAATCGAAGTATTTTGATCTCAATATCTTAACCCATAAATTGTCAGGTTGCCTGCATAAGTGCCACACTGTCTTAGCACCTAAAGCCAAATTCATTTTCCTCCAATCCTTCAACCCAACACCTCCACTATGTTTTCTCTGACATATTTTGTTCTAGGCAAGGAGAAGTCATTTGTCTCCATCCTCTGCTCCAGTCCATAAAAAATTCCTCATTCTCCTAGAGATGACATCAAGAACTTTGTGTGGGATTTTAAAGCAGCTCATTGAGTAGATTGGGATAGCAGAGATAACAGCTTGCAGTAGAAGAATTCTTATTGCAGAAGTTAACCAGCGACTTTTCCAGCCCTCCATCCTTTTGAAGTAAATATCCACAAGGTTTTTCCATAGTTGTGGTTTTGAAGCTCCATAAAAGAGAAACACACCTAGATATTTGCCTGGTAAAGATCTTATTTTAATCTGTAGAATGCCACTAATCTGATGTTGCAAGTTTCTACTTGTATTGAATAAGTTGAACTCAGATTTAAGCCAGCTTACATTGTCTAGTAGCCTGGCTATAACCGTCTAGAGCAGTTTTAATAACTCTTGCTTCATCAACTGAAGCATCTCCCAGGAGGAAGTTATCATCTACAAATTGTAGGTGTGTGGATGAATCCACCCCTTCAGCAATCTTAATTCCTTTCCACATGCCTTCATTCCTTTTCTTTGTTATCAATATACCTAGAGCTTCGGCCATAATGATAAACAAGAAGGGTGCAATAGGATCTCCCTATCTTATGCCAGTAGTGGTTTCAAAAAAGCCTCGAGGGATACTATTTACCATGATAGAAAACCTTGGGGTGTTAATGCAGCTTGTTATCTATTTCACCCATCCATCAGTAAACCCAAACCTCCTTAGGACATTGAGAAGAAATTCTCTATTAAAATTGTTGTAGGCTTTCTTAATGTCCTTTATCATCATCCTGTTAACTTTAGCAGTCTTAGCTATGTGAACAACCACATGGACAATAGTTATACCTTCAAAATTTGATTTGTTTGGGGCAAATCCACTCTGTTCCTCGGAGATAATGTTACCTAAGACATGTTTCAGCCTGTTAGCTGCAACTTTGACAATAACTTTGTAAACTATGTTACACTGAGCTATTGGCCTATAATCAACAAAAGATTTAGTGTCCATATTTTTGGGAATTAGAGCAATAAATGTTTTGTTAAAGTCTTTGAGCATGAAGCCTTCAGATATTGATTCCTCCACCACTTGCCATAAATCCTCACCAATAATATTTCATATTTTCTGAAAAAAGAGAGTTGGAAAACCATCAGTTCTTGGGGCTTTGTCCCCTCCCAGATCTAGCAAAGCAGCATTGACTTCATCTTTAGAAACTGGACCCCCCAGCATGTCATTTTGTCCATCTGTTATGCATTTCAGAATAAGAGTAAGCATCTCCTCATCATCATTTCCCCTTCTCTCTTGTTGTGTGAAGATATTCTTAAAATAAGCAACAACTTCCTTATTAATTCTCTTCGGATCATTAATAACCTCACCATCATTGGATTCAATAGAGAATATCTTATTCCTGGCTCTCCTAGTTTTGACTGACTTATGAAAAAACTTTGTGTTCCTATCCCCTTCTTTCAGCCAGGTTTCATGAGATTTTCGTTTCCAAAAGATCTCCTCCCTAGCTAGAATCTCTTTATACTATTTCTGAAGAGTTTGTTCCTTAAATACATGAATTCATCCATTTCTAGTGCTATCACTCTCTCATTGAGGTGGTTTAAACTCTTCTCTAACTTAATCTTTTCCACAAAGATGTTTCTAAACACATCTCTATTCCATAATTTTAATTGATCCTTGATATAATAGAGTTTCTTAAAAAATATAAAGGATTTATTACCTTCCATTGCTGGAGCATGCCTCCACCATTTCTCAATGTTATCATAAAATTCCTCTACCCTTAGCCACATTACTTCAAACTTAAATGGTGATCTTTCAGGGGCAACATCTTCTTGAATATTACAAACTATAGGATAATGATATGAGCCTGTTAGAGGTAATATGTATGTTGTGCATAACTAGTCACATTCTTCCCATTTACCAACTAAAAAATTTCTGTCAAGTTTTTCAGCTATATTTAAGAATCAACTTCTTTTGTTAGTCCATGTATAGTCACCCATCCTAAAATCAATTTCATCCATTTCATTATTTAGGACAAAGTCTACAAAGTCTCTTTGGCTTCTACTTTGCCATCCCTTTCCACCTTTATTTTTATTAGGGCTTAAGATGGCATTAAATTCCCCACCCAAAATAAATAAATCATCCCTTCTATCATTTAGGAAGTCTGATAATACCTTCCATAATGCCAATTTCTCAGATGGGTTGTTTGGGCCATAAAAATTGAAAACATAAAATCTAGAGAGCAGTTGTTTGGAGGTTACCTCAATTCATTGCCAGTTGGAGGCTTGACTTATCAAAACAACACCAACAACACTATCATCCCACAATATACCCATGCCCTCTGAAGCACCTGTAGCCTCTGAAAATACCCCTTTCCATCTATAGAATTTCTTTTGGAACTTATCTATATCTTCACCTTTGAGTTTTATTTCTTGTAGCATAACAATATTTGCTCTCGCTTGATCAAGACCCCTCTTAAGAAAGTGAGACTTTTCAGGGGAATTTCAGCCCCTAACATTCCATGATAGGATCCTCATTACTTCTGGGAAAGGCATAGCCTTCCTGATCTCAACAATTTCATTCGGTTTGCTGCACAACCAGCTTTTTCCAGCCTCTCTTTTGTAGATTTAGGCCCTCTTGTTCTCTTTTCACCTAGTTTCAGTTTCTTCATATTAGAATCAGATTGATAAATCCCTCTATGTTAAAGAACATTTGGAGTGTCTTCTATACCCAAAAAATCATCCCCACCAACGTCAATTTAATAGTTGAAATTGGATGAGAATTCTAACAGGTTGTCTCCACTATCCCTTGCTTCATTGAATGAGTTTTCCAAATTTTTGATAGGGGAAATTTTTCTGTCCTGGAGGCCATCATCAACAACTTTTTCTGCTTCCTTTCAAGTGGATTTATCATTAACATATTGAAGCCTGTTAAGAACATCTAATATAGGATGAAAACACCCAGTCCTTTCATGTGAAGTTGCAATCTTTAGGTTTTCAACAGAAGAAAGATTATAGGTGGGCAGGAATACTTGGCAGCTTGGGGATTGACCGCTATGTTTGTCTTTTATATCCATTGAATCAGTATTCTCCTCTTTTTGGTTGAGCCCTATCATTGCATTGCCATATTCCATTTGCAATTCAATTCTGGGTGGAGCATATCTGTTTTCCTTGGCATCAATCCTCTCTATAACAGTAACACTATTTAAAGTGACGGGGGCCTTGTCATAAGAATGAGTCGTACTTAAAACATCCAAAGTGGACTGAGAATCTGATAAACCATGCACCTACTTATTTGAGTTCAGACTCTTACCATTACTTGATCTTGTGAATCCTTACAAAGGGGAAATGACCAAATTTCCTTCATTAGAGGATTTGCTTGAAGTTCTGAGTGAGGAAACTTCATCAATTACACAAACCACCCTATTATTAGGATATTTAGGGGAAGAGTTGCATGTCAAGCCATCAAAGTTTAAGCTTGGGCAAGTAGGTTATGGCATCAAAGTCATAAGTTTTTCTGGGCATTTTGTAAAGAATGTTCCCTTAATAGCATCTTATATTGCCTTTCTACATTCCTTTCTCCATTCTGGAGACTTACGTGTATCTCCAACTGGGCCTGTAGCTACTATTTCAGCCCCATCCAATAATTTTATATCTTTGGCCAAGGATCTTCTTTCTAACTCATCTAACAATAGATCATGCATGTTGCCTTTACCCTTTGTAAGATTGGAATTATGAACTAAATCCACTTCATGGTCCCCTTAACAAACCTCTAACATTTGTTTCCAGACTCCATTTTCTGTCCCCAGGTTAACATGGTTTGGGATCGGGTTATTTTCTTGGAGGTTAATCAGGATTCTTGGGTGTATTGAAGTATCCTTATTATTGATCACCTCTTCAGATTGGATATATTTTCCTATCTGATTTCCTATTAGTTGTAACACAATACTCAGCTGGGAGGTTGTGAAGGTTAATCCAGACTGGATATTCTTTAATCTTTTCTTTAGTTGGATCAAAATTTGCCTCCCAATCTTTTAAATATATTCCCCTTCCTTCAATCAAATAAGGGTCATTGTTCATTATCTAATCTTTATTAGCTTTTTCCTCATAGAGAACCATATACAAGCGCCATTGGATAGGGTTTTAAGTTTACAACCCTTTCCCCATACATTATAACACCAATTCCTAACAAGATTTACTGAATGAAACAACCCTAACATTTAAAAAGAAGGCAATATACTGAAGGGAGTCAATAGATTCCTTCCATTTAGAATTTTTTATTCTTAATCTTGACATAATTTTATAGCTGATATTTACCTCTGGTTGGTGTGTCACCTATGTACTCTTATGGCTTTGAATTAAGACCATGGGCTACTTTGGTCTATAGAACCTCCCCACGATCTTTGAGAAGTCAAAGTTTTTTCCAATGCTCACATAACCGTTATTTGTGTTGAGACCCATGTCTCACTTCTCCCATCTCCTGCCATACCTAGTTTGTTCCCAGTAAGATCCATTAAAGGAATTAGTTGCGTTGTCTGCTCTAGGCTTAGGTCTCCAGGTTTGAAAGTGAGACGTGTTATTCCTATTGAAAGGCCAATGAGAGGCAGGTTGAAATCTATAGTTGAATGAACCATGTCACTGGAACGCTCCTCTCCCATTCTGGCCCACCCTTCGGCCTCCAAAATTTGTTGTAGGTGACCGTTGGGGCCTCCTCCTCTCCCACTCAAGCTCTATTCAAACCACCATATTTAAGTGATATTTTGATACCGTGAATATATTCTTAATTGGCGTGAGAGAAAACTTGGTTGTGGCTATTGTAAACAGTAAGGCATATATTAATCAAAAAGATTAATATTTAATATAGTTGAGGTCTTCGTAAAAATGCCACTTAATATTTATGTTGAGATATCTACATTTCCTAAGTGTCATGGATTAAATATATCATTGGAACTTTATCTATGGGAATTATAGATAGGTATATGTGCCAACGGATGTATCATTCAATATAACCATAGTTGGTGCATTTATATTTGATAAGAATTCTTCTAATGTTATTCTCATGTATTCCATGAATAAACCCTTCATGTAGCAAAAGAAATAATACTGTGGTGCAGAAAGAAACCAGGGAAAAATGGCTCTAGAATATTTAGAGCAGATAAACATTAAAAAATTGTCGCTACATAATTCAACAAAGGAAGCTTGATATGAAAGACTAGAGTTTTAAGGTAAAATGTGAATAAGTCAGAGTGATACAACTACTGTCCGAGTTTCTTGTGTTCAAGCTATTTGGATTCAAACCATTGTTTTGTGTTTAATTTGTTTGTGATAAAGCTATTTTACATTCAAGGTTGTAATCAATGTGATATTTCTATAGATAATTTGAGTGTATGTCTATGTAAGAACTACTACTTGTGTGTCAGAAATATTTGTTGGTGGGTGTCGTATAAGTTTTGTGCTTTGTGACTACAAGTGCAATACTGAAACTGGGAATGTGTTTATTTTGAACGTGAAAAATTCATGTATTCATTCATGTTTTGATGACTTATGTGAATTTTCATTACAAAAATAGTTGACAAGTTATTGATTGAAAAGCGAATCAATGGTTCAAGTTGTGTGTAGATGGTCAGAATTATAGAGAGATCTATAGAATATATGGGGAACAATTTTTGAGCTTAATAGTTCTTGACTGAACACCTAGAACACACATGGTTGATCATGAGCAATAACATAGCTAGTATGACTGATGCAAGAACTTTTTGAGTACTAGAAACATAACTATCAGTACTGGATTCTACATAGACGACTATCTAAAGGTGATTTTGGCTACACCATTTATGGGAAAGTTGAGAAGATTTTTTAAAAATTAGAGATCATTGAATGCAAGTGTTGTACAAGCATTGTAATCTACTAATAAAGGTTAGAGTTTTAATCATCAACGATCCCAATATTTATTACTATTAACATAATTATATGCATGTTTTGATTGTTAACGCATGTCAAATGATTTATGAACACTTCCTTCTCTCTGAATTTTTTTCTAGTAAACCCAACTGCATCTTCAAAGGGCACTGTAAAACTGAATGCAAACCTATTGTTTGTAGAAAGGGTTGTTCCTTAAACTGGGGATCTTATAGGCATTAAGTAACCCATTCCTTTTTGAGCAACGCTACCTTTGTATTTGAAGGTCACAAATTTATGCTATCTAATTTGTTGTGTAAAGTGGAATTGATGTGACAATTATCTATTGAATTAAAACATTGGAACACATTGGAAACAATACATACAACTGCAAGAAAAACTATTCTTGAATATGTGTCAATTGTCTATCATAATGTCTAAACTATAAATTGGAGATTCAAAAGAGGGTATATAATTTTGGGCACAAGTAGGGACGATGTCTTACAGTAGTAGAAATAGATGTAGACCATGCTATGGACGTGTACATTAGATTTGGTGAAATTTGGCTTGGAAAAAAACAAAATGAAGTAAATGGTAGAACACAAAAGTGATCTTTTCTCAAAAGAATTCAATGATACATTCAATGGTGATCAACTAAGGGACTTGTAGAAAGAAAAGGAAGTAGGGAATTGGTTGTATGTAATTAGATTATAATTGAAGTTTGTAAAATTTCCTGATTGTATTCTTCCTAAATTAGAGGAATTAGATTCATATATGTCTAAAGTAGATTAGTCAGACTATAGGCTTCTAAATTGGGCTTTGCAGACCTCAATGTTTGCTTCACTCAAACACAGGTTATTGGAACATCCTTGTGAAGAGGTGAGACTTTTAATTGCTTCTTGTCATATTGATATTATAAGAATAATAACTACTGTAGTGCCCTACAATGATGTCATACTAAAGAAAGTTCTACAACTGATTATGGAGAGCCTACATGGGTTACTTGATGTGAAAACCCCTACTTTTGGTAAGAGGGATAAGATTTTAGAAATTATGGAAAGAGCTAGAACATTTATCATTATGTTGGATCTCAAATGTGATAAAATAATTCTCCAAATATTTCAATGCTTCTTAACCAAAATCAGGAAACAAAATCTAGTCAATGTGAGAGCTTGCATGAAAACTATTATGTCCTTAATCTTATATGAGGATGATAACATTTCCAAGTGATTGGAATCATATTTATTTTCCATATAGAGGAAGGACCTTTCTATATCACCCATTGCTTACAAGATCTCAAAAAGATTGGTTGAGCATACAATTGAGAAATTTAAGGAAATGTTGACTAAAGAGGAGATAAGTTCAATGGACTTACAAGTTTTATGATCTCCAAAAAAGACAAAGAACCAAATGAGAAGAGAGAAGATTTGTTTAACATTTCAGAAGACCTGGACACCTGATCACATTTGTAGAATTAATAAGGAAAACAAATTTGCAGTAAAGTGGCAATAAGGGCAAAGATACAATTGAGAATGGAACCATGACTCATGGGGAGAAAACTAAAACTATAGCTTTGAATACACCTATTACTATGCATGATGAAATTAAAAAAGGATAATGACTTCCAATCAGCTAAGGTTGTAATTACGGAGGAAGAGTGAATCACTACAAGGGGTATTCAAAACTCTTCCTTGGTAAATTGCAGGTCATTATTGATAAAATAAGAGAAGAGAAAAACTTCTTTGATAAATCCACTTATTATCACAATGATACCATAGTAGATCTTTATGAATAATGCATGCCATCATCTAGTGAGATAGTTGAGTTTGACAAAGTTTCTATGGTTGACAACCAATCAAAAAATTTAACGTGTGAAAACTCATGTGCTTTAGATGAATTTGAACAAAGGCCTTTAGAATTGCAAGATTTGAAGGACAAATTATTGGTCATCGAAGGGAGAGTTGTTCAAATATTAACAAGGGCGAATGAATCTCACAATTTACTTTGAGGATCTTATTTGGAAAACTCAAATTGAGGAGACAAAGGGGAGTTGGAAGTGGAGTCACTAGTAATCAATTGCACACAATCACAGAAGCTTTTAAAAGGATGAAATCATATTACTTGCAACTGCAAATGGATATACAACTATCTATCAAGTTTGCAAAAGACAAGAAAAGAGAGGTGAATGAGCTTTGTCTATAACTAAGCATGACTCATTATTCATTATACAAGGTTGAAAATAGGACTTGTAATACAACCACTCAAAAGGAAGTGATTAAGGAACTTGATAGCACACAACTGACTTATGTTTTGGATAATTGTCCCAAAACATCAAGTAATAATTTTTTGGACCAGCTAGAGCTTAAGTATGAGTTTGAAATAAAGGATAATATTCAATTGGTTGACAATTCTTTGTTCATGGTAGATGCTGAACTAACATTTGAAGATCTACTCTTTGAGTTGGATGAGGAAGTCCTTTCTGACTCTGGAGTGATGAGAATGTAATTGATTGCAGGATTTGGGACCCATGTTTAGTTTTTAGCAATGAGTTTTGGTTACAAGATTGGAGTAGTGGATCAATTTATAGAGTTAGTATTGCTGCCCACTTTTCAATTAGCTTACACATGAGTTCATATTTTGATCTACAAATGAGTTGGATAGAATATGTAGTTCAACAACTAAGTAGTTCTTTGTTAAGGATTGATAATAGATATAGTTTGAGCATAAGTTATGTATTTTCAACAACTTCCTTACTCACGATTCCTATGTATTGACTGACATTTTAGATTGATTACTACTGTACTAGTTCCTCCACACTCTTGATGTTGACATCAACCTTTGAGTAGTTTGATTTTTACACCAACAACTCAGTATGGGCTGATATATTTTACTGTGTGCTTATGATGGGGTTATGTACTTCCATGGGAGATAATTTAGAGTTGGAGAGTTGTTCAATGAATTGATAGATCCTTGTGATACTACTATCTCCACATATTTGACAATTGTGATAGCATGATAATTTGGGATCTTGCATTGACATGTTTAGTGCTTTACTTCAGTGGGATTTTGATGAGTGGTTTCATAATTATGGGCATGGTGATGTTTATATCAAAGTAGCGCAATGGATTGCCAGAGCAACATTCTTGAGGTTGATATGGGATCCAGGCGTTTGGATTCAACACACACGTGCAGATTGCTTGAGGGCAAGCAATCTCTGAGAAGGGAGGATTGTAATGTCCCCTTTTTGGGGCATTAGAAGTCAATTAAATAAGTAAGTTTTAAGTTGTCAAATTAGATCAAATTAAATGAAAACTTAGTTTAATTATTTAATAAAGTATTAAAATGACTTTTATGGAGCCCAATGAAAAATTAATAAAATTATTTTAATTTAAAGATGGAAAATAAAGAGACAAAGAAAAGGAATATGAAGAGACACAGAAAAGGAAAATGAAGAGTCATAGGGATGTGCTATAAAAGAAAATTAAGAGGCTCATTCTTAACATGCTTGGTTTATGCTTGATTATTGTTTTCTCTTGGAGAATTCTGGGAAGCTTTGGCTTTTAGTTTTGAAACCCGAGGACATAAACCTTTAGGATTTCTTGGCAAATTGGACATAAACCCAATTCATTACCTTGGTAGATTCATGATGGAGTTCATAGTTGAGCTGATTTGTGAAGTATTCATCTGAAGACAAACTTGCAGTATTAGAGGTATTTCATATTTGCTGGGAAAATAAGGTTGTAATGATTTATCAATTAGATGATAGTATTCATATTTGATTTCAGATCTCTATTTCAGCCTGTTGTTATATGACTTTTAAAATAATCAGTTGCATGAATAAAAATTAGTTTGCATGCAAATTATCTTTTAAATTCTCGTGGAACATTAATAAAAATCTAGAGAAAATATCCTAGGGGGATATTACACTTCTCTCTCATCATATTGTATCCAATAATGTATGTGTAACCACCTGAATTTGGTTTGTTCCAACTATGGACCCTATTTTCCCTAAGTGTGATCATACCCTCGATTATGTCCAAATGACCCTATTACGAATCAATTTAATGTCCTAGGTGATTTTTATCACTAATTTATATTAACTATTATAGCCATACAATTTAAATCAATTTTGACCAATCAAATATAACCAAAAATCAAATATGGCCATAGTATTTAATTATAAAAGAATTAAATAAATCCCTAAATCAAATACCCACTTGCAATTAACCCATTCCCCTAGCCTATTTAATTTAATTAAAATGGCTATAGTCCCATAATTATTAAAAAGCAATTTCATTATTTAAATAATTAATTTCTATATTTCTAAATGAATTAAATAAGTTTATTTCATTTATTAATATTCCCCTAAACCCCAACCTAACCTATCTCAACCACTTCTACATTGGGTTCTAACCCTTCTCAACCCATTCACCCATGCTAATCTAATCTTAATCCTAAATTCTACCCTAACCCACCTCCTAATGTTGTCACATTCCATTAAGGAATGCTTAGCAAATCCACCCACTTGAGAAAGTCCACTTTCTCAAGCTTGACCTTCTTAAGGTCCACTTTCTCAAGTCATCCTCTTACATCCTCCCTTGCCTCTTTAAGGCTTTCATTAATGTCTTATTAATGAAGCTGCCTTAAGCCTATGTCTCTCCCATGCCTTATTAATGCCTTGGGCATTAATGGTTCTTACATCTTCATTTATGAGTCTTCTAATTCATAAATGAACCTTGTCCCCCTCCTCTCTCTCCCATTCTTCTATAAATAGAAGCCTATTTTGAGAGCAAACAGGCCTTCAGATTAGATCTAAAATACATTGTTATGTTGTTGGATTCATCCTAGATTCATATTCCACTCATTATTCTATGCTTTTGCATTGTTTTAGTTTCATCTTTTAGAGCTAGAATACATGCTTTATCATCTTTTTAGCTTAATTTTGAATTAAATCCTTCATACTAGGATAGTATATGTCACTGATTTTTAGCATATTCTGAGGGTTGATATGCAACTAATCACACTCTTTCTAGTTAGAAGGCAATAAGTCAGTTTTAGTGGGTTTTACATGCTTTTCTAACCCTTTTGGACTAATGCAATGATTTATTGAGTGTTTGTGTTATTTTCATCAGGTACCCAAATACACACACACACATTTCTAGCACCCACCGTGGGGCTCAATTTTTAATTTAGCCTCATTTTTAACACATTTTTGACAATTTGCAGGCTCAGGAATCAGTCACAGAATCGCATTTAATCTTGCAGGCTCGCATCCCGGATACGCCCTCGCACCGCGTAAATTCTGGATCGCATCCGGAATTTCCCGGATCATATATGGTTTTGGCTTGTATTCGGTCAGCAAAGGCTCGTATTCGGTAAAAAGGATCGTATCCTAGATACTATATCGCATGTAGTGAAATTTTAAGATCGTATCTGGTTTAGAAGCTTGTGCATTTAATTTATCTAATCCTAACATTTTGACAAAGTGGTGTTTGTGGTATTTTGCAGCTTGATAAGTGTTTGCAGGGAATATTTGGAGGGTTTTCATGGAATTTAACTAGATAAATACTAACGTGGTTTTCGCAAGTTTCCAACCCCATCTTGACTTCTATTTCCTTGCTTTCCAAAACATAAAACCATTTCTCTACTTGCTAAGACAACTAGATATTATGCTCTTTTCCTCTTGAGGAGAATCAGAAAGTCGAATGTTGTCTTATCATTTAGGATGAAATAGGGAGTACATGAACAACAAACAAATTGTTTAATTCATTTTGGGATAGAAATTGAATAAACACAAATCACTAAATCATGTGAGATCAATGAACAAAATCGTTTAATTGCTTTTGGATTCAGTAATTGAACAACTCAAACTCACTAAATTTTGTGGTTAATTGGACAAAACAAACTTTCCCTTTCTATTTTCTTTAAAATAGGAATCATTAAATCAATCTCAACATAGCTTGAGGGAAAGAACATTATTTTAAGTGTTTGAGGAGAAAACGACATGGACTAGGAGAGTATGCTCTTCTTCTTTTGAAGAATCAGAAATCTAGAAATCCTAAGCTCGCCAATCTTGGTTACAGATTTTTTAATGGTAGAAGCCTGCCGGTTGAGGAAAAAATCTCCTGGGAATGACCCAAGTGAGGACAGGTCTTACGCCGACCCTTACAACTCACTATAAATAGTTGCTTCCTTGTAGGCCAAACCCTCGAAAGATAGAACTGGTTTTGTTCTTAGAATTTTGACATCATTCCTTGAACATATCAGGGTATATATAGAGCGAAGCTGCTTGAATCTTGCTTGCGAGACTATATATATTCAGGTACTCATAGGGCTATACGCCTCAATTTTGCCTTGTGCAATTCTATGGGGGACAGTTTCAAACGGATTGTTCAATAATCTACAACACATTCAAATGAAAGAATTCCTGATTCATCCCCGAATGGATGATAATCTTTGTGCAAGGCAAAAAGTAATTGCCCCAAGACACTCGTCATATCGTGCCCTCACTTGTGTTTGGAGTCGGCTAATACAGCATCATGACTGGAGCCATTGCGTGCTTGGTGATGGTTGTATTCTGATTAGCATTTGAGTGTGTACCTAAGTCAATGAGCAAAGATTTTCATCCTCCACCTAGTGAATAGGAAAATATATGTGTTTGATTCATCCTCTTAACAATGCAAAATTGTTTGACATGTTAAAAAGATCACTAAAAAGATAAGCTCCTCCAAACAATCAATAAATTTCATACCCTAGAGTATAAGTGTTTTTCATGCTCTACAAATACCTCTTGATGCAATCTGGAAACAAACAATTTCACGTTCCTCAAAAACAAATTTTTCAAAATTGGCCAAAACTGACAAAACCATCATAAAATCGCATCCCATTTTTCCTAAGTCGTATCCTGTATTTAGGATCGTATCTGGTGCATTGGATCATATTTGGTCAAACATATAGTCACATCCAGTTTTTAGGATTACATCCAGGTTTTAGGATCGCATATGGTTCTGTCAGAGGATCGTATCTAGGAGCTCGCATTCAAGACAGTGGGCATTTCTAGTAGTTTTTTTTGGGAAGTCTCAGTTGTTTTAGGTACCCTTTTTACTCTTTAGCTGGTCCCTGTTGTCTCTTTTGGTCTCCCTGCTGTTATTTTCAAAAACTTTCAAAATGTCTACCTTGCATGCTCAGTCAGTCTTTCACGATCGGTTCAATACGTGTGGTCTACCCATTCTCTATCAACAACTTGGTTCCTAGCTCACTATCAGGGCATTCTAACCCTTTGACACTGGAATCATTTACATCCACCAACAAACAAATAGTTACTTCTACCTAGACACGCTCACTTGAACGATTTGAAAACCATACTTGTACTATTGGGAAACGTTGATGAAGTGGAGAAACAAACTTCATGGTTAACACAAGACGCAACCAGTACACAACTAAAGGATCTAAAGTACCTCCTAAAACACCACACTTCCAAGGAGAAACTTCTCGCAGTTCCCTTTTTGATCTTGATTCACCTCAAATGGATAGCAACACTAACGATTGGAGTAAGGCCTTTGAGGGTTATGATGATGGCAAACAAGCACAATCCGTAGGCACGGAGGAGGAAGAAAGACCCAGGTTTGAACATAATCCGTTTGGGTCAGATAGAGAAGAAGAGATCCTTGAAGATGAATACGAGAAGCTTAAACAAAGTAAAAGAGTCCACAAGCTATTAGAATGAATAATTGGAGATGACAAGGAAAAATACTTCCTCCATTTAGCATCCACAGGTGTCAAATTACCCAAGGATTACAATGTGGACGATCTCAAAGAAAAGGAAGTACCAAACCCCATATCTATGCTTACCAAATAACTCAATCAGATGCAAACAGAGCTCACAAACCTCAAACAAGAGAAGGACAAACCGAAAACAAAATACTCTTTGGACGCTATTTGTCCATTTCCTTTCGACAAAAGTATCACTATGGTCCCATTTCCTCCTAATGTGGCAAGACCAAAGTATGACAAGTACACAGGGGAAATCGATCCACATGACCATGTAAGAGAATTTTGTGCTCTAAGCATTGAGTACATGCACGAACCCACTTACCTCATGCGACTATTTCTAGGAAGTCTAGGAGGGAATACCATGGAGTGGTTTTCAAAGTTGAATCCTAAAGTCAAAACATTCGAGGAGTTGATGCAATGGTTTATTCAACATTACTCCTACAACATCCAACATGACGTCATTATGATGGATCTATGTAACACCAAGCAAAAAATGGGAGAATCCTTTACGCACTTCCTACAAAGATGGAGGAAGATTTTTGCACGATATTCAAGAGTCATTCCCAAAACAGAGAAGATGGAGATCTTTGTTAATAATCTCATACCTAAATTAAGCTATGCTCTACAAATGCAAGATTCTCCTAGCTTCAATAGGATGATTAAAAATGCCCTCCGTATTGAGGAAGTCATGGTCAAAAAGGGGGAGATCACCCTTCAAAATGAAAGCAAAGGCAATAGCTCCAACTCCAAGCCTAAATGGTGGAAACAAAATAAAAATGTTGTCAATGACGGAGTGGTTGATGCTTCTAACATTAATTCTAAAATCGAAGCATTCAATCTGACCAATGGTATGCAAGAAAGCAAGGAGGCTAAAATAACACCTCCCGTTCTCAAAATAAACAATGATAATGACAAGGGACGAACATGGAATTAAAAACCCCAAAGAACATTCACACCTTTGGGGGAACCTCTTGAGACCATCTTAAAAACATTGGTGGATAACAAAGTCCTTACAATTCCTGATTCTAAACATTGGGAGCCAATGGTCAAACCTAGATGGTGGGATGATAACTCCTATTGTGTCTTCCACAAAAACAAGGGACACAAGACAAATAATTGTCTCAAGCTCAAACACGTTATCCAAGACCTCATCGAAGGAGGTAAGATCAAGGTGGACAGACACACTACGAATGAAGATCACACAACATCTAATAAACCATTCCCTAATTATAATCAAGGGGAAATATCTAAAGGGAAAGGTAATGAGATAAACTACACCTATTCTAAGAGTGACAATGTGATCAATATGCTCAGCATTAAAAATGAATCTGTCAACATGATCACAATCAAAGGAGCTTCATCCTCCACAAACGCTGCAACCCGGAGCCAAGCACAGGTTACGATCAAGGGACCTCCAAAACCAACATCAACACCCAAGGTTCCTATTGTCACTATTCCTAAACCAGGAGAAAAACATGTGGTCACTATTCCTGGAGAAAAATATGACTTGGTAGACCAATTGCAAAGAACCGCTGCCAAAATTTCCATCTTCAAATTGCTCAAAATATCCACGGTGCATAGAGAAATCTTAAAACAAGCTCTACATGCTGCTAATGTTCTGAAGGATATAGATATAGACAAATTCAAAGTGATGGTCAATCACATCTCAGCGCCACACTACCTCTCCTTTTCTGAGGAGGATGACAAGTCATTGACCCATCCACACAATCAACCCCTCCATATCGAAGTTCTTATTCATAAATCCCGTGTTAGACGT
>MU224522.1:4313867-4327042 GCA_018584345.1 Thuja plicata | reverse complement strand
GGCGAGGTTGGATAGAGTGATTTTGGCACAGAGGGATCCTATTGGATGGTGGACGTGGCATGGGAGGGATACACCAGAGTTGAAAGTGCTTGCCTCTCGCTTCCTTGCACAGGTTGCTAGTTCCTCGTCTGCAGAGAGGAATTGGTCTACATATGGCTTTATCCACTCCCTCAAGAGGAATAGACTTACCTCTAGATGAGCGGAGAAGCTAGTGGCTGTGCATAGTGCTCTTCGACTTTAGGATCGTCACACTCCAGAGTATAGGCAGACTCTAGCTTTACGGTGGGATGTTGATCCGGAAGATGTGGCCCAGATTGATGAGGATGAGACAACACCGGGATTGGTTGGGGTTCCATTGGATGAGAGTACATTTCCAGTGCAGCGTGATAGTGACAGTGACTCAGAGGACTTTGATTTTGTTGTCATGTTGGTAGCAGAAGAATAGGAGCAGTAGTGTGCTTCATTTTTATTTTCTATATTTTGATTTTTATGTTGAACTGTGAACATGATGATGAAACTTTATGGCAACACCTAAGCCTTTGAGCATTTTTAGTTTTACTTTTCTATGTTAAACTTATATTTTTGTTAGCATATGCATATTGACAATCCGACAATGAATTGAAATTTCAAATTTTCAGTTTTATGAATGCATAATAGTTAAATTTTAATGCATATTGACTCTTGAGTATTGAGTCGGTTACTATTTACTTTGAGTATTTACTAAATGGCATTGAAATGTTGTATGTTAAGGTTATATGATGTTTAAATGGCATGCATTGTCCATATTTTCATATGAATGTAATTTATACTTGCAAATTTCCTTATATATTTGAAAATTCCCTATATTTACATAATCGTCCCCTTTGCCGTCCCCTGCTGCCCCAAAATCGACAAAAAAATTTGCCGTCCTGGAAACCCGTCCCCTTGTCTCCTGCTGTCCCCGTCTTGGAAACTTGGGGTAACACTGATTTTCAGTTGTTCCATGCATTGAAGTTATTTATTCCATCCAAACATTAAAGATTTGCTTGGATGGGTCCTCATTAGACCCAATAAATTCAATTTCTCCTTTATCTTGGAATGTCAAGTAGGAATTGAGCAATGCTACTTGGGCTTCAACTAGCGCCTTTGGTAGGAGGTAGATGCAAGGAATCCCAAGAGAGTTGGCCCTAAGAGCACTAAAGAGTCTAGGATAGGCATCTCCATGTAGGATTTGTCCAAAAATAGGTTGGGGGATATTGTTGACTAGATAGTGATCCCCCTTAACTGTCATCATTTTGAAGCTTCGTTAAAATCTAAAAATGAGAGGTGACATGATCAAAGAAACTCAAATCTTTGCTTAAGGAGTCAATCTTTGCCTTTGATGGAGGAGGGGGAAGTGTAGGTATGGTTGTTCCCACCTTGAGGTGCCTACATAAAGAGCTTCTTATTTGAGATTCGGAAGATATTTTCTTAATGGAGGAATTGATCGCCATCTTTCACCTTAGAGCTCATAAATCATTCTTCTTCACCCAAGATGGACTAGATCATGCGATGCCTCGTTCTTTTGAAATGACTAAGATCATCTTGAGGCATTTTTTTGGTAATTTGTTGTAATGTCCTCTTCTCGATTCACCCTTCTGATCAATAATAGATTTTGATCCAATCCAGATCACAATTATGCAACTGCTGATGCTTATCAATATTCTGTCTTGGTTGCCTGACTTGCTGATATCTGCTCTGCTTTTTCTGAGCGCTGATCACTAATTTAATTGTTTTTCCTTCATTATTTGCCCCTCTTTCAGGATTAAATTTCCCTTCTATATACCCTCCATTTCTGGGGTTATGTCCCTTTGTTTTGAAGGCATGTGTCCTTTTGTAAAGTTCACTGCCCTTGATTATGCTCATCGTTCCCCCCCTCTTTTAAATCAAATGGTAATAATCAAAACTCTCATAATTTAGTCGGCCCTCCTTGGATAAATTGTTGCTTGTCTGTCCTTACCCTAGTTGGCCCTTGTTTGGAATTGCTAGGGTGTTCACTTGCTTGGGTTCCCCCTTTGAATTTGTATTTCATTGCTTAGGTCAGCCCTAGAAACCTGAATTTTATTTTTTAAAGCATGTGACTTGTATGAAGGAGAAGGGCATGGCAGTCCACCCTTCCCAAGATTTCTTGTCCTCAAGCAATGACAGTTTTAATCTTGTTTAACCAAATCCTTTGCAACGAGAGGGTTCCAAATCATTCGTTGCTATGCAATTTGCTTTTGCTGCACAACATTAACATTGGCTTTAACGAGATATTTATTTCGTCTTTAATCCCAATTGGGGCGTCCCAATAATTCTCAGAAATGTGAGTAAGAGTTTATAATATATATTAAGATGAGGATTACAAGCATGACACACATCTATGGCCTTAAAAAAAACTCCAAGTTATTCTCATATTGTAGATCGACCAAAAATAGAAATCTGATGATGATAGGAATATATTTAGAATAATCATAGACACTCATGGAGTAGACATATTGGAAACACATCAGGTATGAACCAAACTTGGAGCATAAACATAAAAACACGAAGTATGCATGCGAATGTGCGCAAACATAGAGCATACACATAAAAACACGAAGTATACACTGAATATAAGTAGTCATAGAGCATACACATAAAAACACAAAGTATACACATGAATATATGCAAACATGGCATACACACAAATACACGTGTTGTTAGATCCCTTCTCTTTGACTAGAATGCATCCATATATTTATTAGAATAATATCTCTATAATATCTTGTTTATTATTATTTTAATGGTCAATATTGTAAATCTTGTAAATATTAGAATGTTTCTAATACTCTTTGATTCTTTCGTTATTAGAATGTTTCTAATAACGATATCTTTGTAAACTATATATGAGCGTCTTGCTCATTCATTAAATTATCTAATATTTTACCATTATTTGTCTAATATGGTATCAAAGTTAGAGTATTTTTTTTCGAAAATTATAATTTCTTTATTGAAATTATATGTTTCAGTTTTCAAAATTCCTCTAGTTTTTTGTAGAAGTTCGTGTTCAAAACCCATCTGGGGTTTTCACGTCCATTCTCACGCCATTTCTGCAAGAATTTCTTCGTTTTCTTTCTTGCTAGGTTGTGCTTGTGGAAGATCCGTCTCCGCTCTTTTGTGTTTGGATAGGTTCTTGCCGTGTTTGCCCTTCTGCAAACCTCTCACACAACTTTTTCCAACGTTTTTTTTCTGATCATTGCCGGCTCCCTTTTCACACGATTTTCAGCTTGCATATGATTTTGTGGTCGCCATTTTTTTGGTTCCTAACTCCTGTGGCCCGAAATACCATTATTCCTGCCCTAAAAAAAACGACGGGTTTGTTTATGGTTTTTGGAGTTTTTGTGGCCCGAAATATCTCGTCGTTTTTCTTTCTGACGCCATTTTTATGCTCGTTTCTAAACAAATATCTGGGTTTCTAAACTCAACCCCTCTAGACTCGGTTCTTGCTCGCAACTACAACTTTCACCACCTACGCTCTGTGCTTCAATGAATTTTCTACCATTTTTTTCAAGTATTTGCAATTGGCTAGGGTTTTACTTGAAACTCTCTAGTTTTTTGTCGGATTCAAAATCTGATCTTAGATTCTTGGTGGGTTTTTTGAACCCTCAACTGGGTTGCCGTTAGATTTTTCTAGGTGTCTCATTTTCCGTGCCTCAATTTTTATGCCAATGGATTCACATTTTGTTCGCAGATTCTTTTTGGGTTTTTCAAGCTCTCTTTCAGGTACTTCACTTCACTGATTTTTTGGGTCTTCCAACAATTCTCTCTCAAAATCTGTGCCTATTCGGTTTTGTTCAATTTTTCTAAAAAATTGTATCTAGTCATCTAAATATATGCCTGTACATGCCTCTGTAAACAACACATTCAAATTTGTGCATTCAGCGATCTAGTCTTCTCGTTTTTCGTGCCTCAAAAAGTGTGTAATGGCATCTTTGACCAACCTTATGTTGGAAGGTAGTAAAAAATTCAATGACAAGAACTACAATACTTGGCAGCAACGTATGATGACGATTTTGAGTGACAAAATTGTGTTGGGCACGACTAAACGTCCCGAGGATGAAGGCAAGGAGCAAGATAAATTTTATGAGCAAAATCGAGAAGCTGTTATGCTCATCAAACTTCCCGTCATTGATGATCAACTCCTGCAGGTTCCTTTCGGTAAGCCAACTGCAAAAATTTCGAGCCATCTAAAAGGTTCGCATGAAACCTCAGACAAGAACCGTGCATTCTTTCTGAAGAACATGCTCTTCTCAATCATGATGGATGATCAAGGTATCCTTGCAAGAGCATCTCAATAAAATCAAGAATATTCGTGATCAATTGGAAGCCATTAGATGTAAAATGGAAGAAGACATGGTGGTAATCACTCTGAAGAGTCTCCCATCTTCCTATGAGCACTTTGTTGAAACTCTCAACATTGCTTCCACTCATTTTGATGTGTCGTTTTCCGATCTCTGTATAATGCTTCTACAACAAGATCACTGGAAACAACAATTCGACAGTGGTACCTTCTCATCTTCCAACACTCAATCCTTTTCTCAACGAAATCCACTAGCAACTATTAGTTCTCTCAACCTTCTTAGCAGAATCCTTCTGCTCAGTCATCAGAAGGTCCAAAGAAGAAAAATGTTTAGTGCAACTATTGCCATAAGTTTGGTCATATGAAGTTGGAGTGTCGAAAACGCTTAGCTGCTCAAGCCAAGCAATCTGGTTCACATCCTCAAGCGCATGCTGTGGAGCACACAGAACTAGGTGAATCTGCCTTTTACGTCTTCATGGCTAAAAGGCCTGCAGATCATGTAAAATCCTCTACCTGCTATATTGATTCAGGTGCCTCATGCCACTTCACTCATCGTCGGGATTGGTTCACAGATTTCCAGCCATTCTTAGATTCAGTTATTTTTGGAGGAGAAGAAGAGTACACTGTTGCTGGAAGGGGCAATATCTAGATTTAGTCTAGAGGAAGGAAACTGATTTTCCTTGATGTGTACTATGTTCCAGGAATGGAACTCAATCTTCTCTCCTTTAGTCAGATTCTGAGACATTCTCCTTGACTTGACGTGACCTTCAGTGCACATCAGTGCAGTATCATTGATCGGGAAACTCAGTCCACAGTTGCTGTTGGTGTTGAATATCATGGTCTTTTCAGATTTGTTGACTCTGGGAATTCTCAGGAGCTTGCTATGGCAGCCCATCCCTTCTCTATCAGTACACTCTGGCATCAGCGGTATGGGCACTATCTTTCTCAGCTTGTTTGGGAAGATCTTGTCACCGGACTAAACCTAGAATCTTGGAGTTTGTGGAGCATGTTTGGTTGGGAAGCAACATCACACTCCTTTTTTAGATGGCGACTCCTGGAGAGCTTCTAAGGTAGTACAATTGGTTCATGTTGATGTTTGTAGACCTATAGCTACTCCCTTTGTTATTGGGTCCAGGCATTTTTTACTTTTTGTTGACGATTTTAGTCGTAAAATGTGGGTGTATTTCCTTCGTAAAAAATCATAGGTGTTTGTTGTATTTCAAAAGTTCAAATCATTTGTAGAAAGAGTATAGTCAACATATTATTTCTCTTAGAACTAACAATGGGGGAGAGATTTGTTCCTCTGCCTTCTCCCATTTATGTGATCAACATGGATACAACGCCAATTAGCAACACCCTACACCCTTCAGCAAAACGGTGTTGTTGAGTGTCGAAATTGCATGATCCCCGAAATGGCTTGGTCTATGCTTGAACACAAGTAGGTTCCAAAGAAATTTTGGGCTAAAGCTATCCACATTGCCGTTTATCTTCTCAACCGCTCTCCTATAGTGGCTGCCAAGAAGCAGACTCTGGAAGAGGCCAGGTCAGGCTGTAAGCCCAGAATCAGTCATCTCAAAGTTTTTGGCTCCACTGCATTTGTCTGGATCCTTGATGCTAAATGCACCAAGTTAGATGCTTAGAGCTAGAAACTCATGCTCACTGGCTATAATGATAATCACAAAGCCTACGGCCTGGTTGACATTGAGACTAATCGTCTCATCGTCAGTCATGATGTAGTCTTTGATGAGGAACGAGGGCCATTTCATCTCTCTCCTCCTGTTATGAATTCAGAGGATTAGTCCCTCCAAGCTCAAGACTTGGATATTCTTCTCCCATTAGGTCCACCTGATGAGAGGGCTTCAATTGAGAAGGCTCCGACTGTTCTTGTTCTTGCCTCTCCTCCAGTTCCTTCTCCTGTAGGCTCACCTAGACATGCAGCCACACCACCCAATTTTGCTCAGGATTCATCTTATCTACTGTTTGATGATGATGATCCCCTTGCACCTCCTGTTTCAGATGTTAGCACTTCTACTCTCCGGCCTAAATGGTGGGCGAAGACGACTGCTGATCTTCATGATAATGAGCTCATCAAAGGTAGAACTGCTCGGAAGAAAAGCAAACCTTTTGTCTCCGTAAATTTTGCTCTCATGGCCAACAATGAACCTCAAACATACACAGAGGCGAAAGGGATACCTGAGTGGGAAGAAGCTATGAAGATTGAGCACAATAGTCTGTTGAAAAATAACACTTGGGTTTGTCAGGCCTTCCTTCAGGAAAGAAATCCATCGGATGCAAATGGGTCTACAAAGTCAAATACAAGGCTGATTGTACTTTAGATAAGTACAAGGCTCGTCTTGTTGCCAAAGGCTTCTCTCAGTGTGAAGGAATTTGATTATGAGGAGACCTTTGCTGCGACAGCTAAGATGAGCACCACCCGATTAGTCCTAGCCATGGCAGCTCAATGTGATTGGAAAGTCCATCATATGGACGTCAAGAGTGCCTTCCTGTATGGTGACTTACAGGAAGAGGTTTACATAACACAACCTCCTGGATTCAAGGTTGCTAGTAAAGGACAACAGGTACTTAAACTAGTGAAAGCACTTGATGACCTCAAGCAGGCTCCTCGGGCATGGTACATGAAAATTGATAAGTACCTCACTGATCAGGGTTTCCCGCGGAGTCCTTTTGACTCAAATTTGTATGTCAAGACTACTAGCAGTGACATCATCCTTATGGTTATTTATGTTGATGATCTGATCCTCACTGGCAGTTCAACATCTTTGATTCCATAAATCAATCAGAATTTATGCCAAACTTTTGACATGAACAAACTTGGGCTTCTGCACTATTGCCTAGGTGTCGAGGGTTGACAATAGTCACATGGCATCTTCATCTCTTAGTCTAAGTATGCTCGGGCTTTGCTTGACAAATTCAGAATGTAGGATTGCAAACCTGCATCTACACCTATGGAGTTCGGTCTAAAGTTGTCAGCCAAATCTGGTTCTCCTGTTGAGCCTGAATCCACATTCAGGCAACTAGTTGGCAGTTTGATCTATCTCACCGGCACTAGACATGATCTCAGCTTTGCAGTGAGTTACATATCTTGCTTAATGACAACTCCTACTTCAGATCATTGGGCTGCAGTGAAGCGCATCTTGCGCTATGTCAAGGGCACTCCAGACTTTGGTATCCTTTATGGAGGCATCGAAGATCCCCACCTCATTGGTTACACAGATTCGGATTGGGGAGGCTCTGTTGATGACGAAAAGTCCACTTCCGGGTATGTCTTCAATGTGGGCACATGTGATATCGCTTGGACCAGTAAGAAGTAGCAGGCCGTATCTCTTTCCTCGACGGAAGGTGAATATCAGGGTACAATCAAAGCAAGTCGTGAGGCAGTTTGGCTTCGAAGGATGCTTTCTGACATCCATATACCTCAGGCAGGCCCTTCACCCCTCTTCTGTGACAACCAAGGGGTCATCAAACTTGCCAAAAATCCAGTCTTCCATGAGCGAACAAAGCATATTGACATTCATTGTCACTTCATCTGTTAGCTGGTTGAAGATGGATCCGTAGATTTGCAGTATGTCCTACAACAAATCAGACTGCCGATATTCTCACCGAGTCCCTCCTTCCAGAGAAGTTTGTCAAGTTTAGGGTGCTTCTTGGTGTCGTAGGTCGATTGACCATTAAGAGAGGGTATTAGAATAATATCTCTATACTATCCTGTTTATTATTATTTTAATGATCAATATTGTAAATCTTGTAAATATTAGAATGTTTCTAATATTCTTTGATTCTTTCGTTATTAGAATGTTTCTAATAACGACATCTTTGTAAACTATATTTGAGCGTCTTGCTCATTCATTAAATTATCTAATATATTTATTTGTCTAATAAGATTTACCTTGTTATTCAAACACACTAGGGTTTGGTGGAGAAAGCAGAATAGGTATGCCTGGAGCCATCCCCACACTAAGCCCAAGGGTGGACACTCACTCTCTTGGCCCTAGTGGTAGGCACATTGGGCATCCACTTGGGGTGGTCTACCTAGTGGGGTGCTTGTATTTGCTTTCCCTATTCATGCTTCATCCTTTCAAGCTAATAGTCTATCATCGTAGAGTTGGGAGAGGAGATCACAATAGGGGCCCTAGCCCCGCTTTATTGCTCCCATGAGCTGAGAAGGACCCTACCTTGCTACTCAGAAGCCATTTTGAGCCAGAAAGTGGGCCTAACCCCATTTTGCTGCTCATAAGTCATTTAGAGCTAGAAAGTGGGCCTAACCCCATCTATCTACTCATAAGCCATTTAAAGTTGGAACGTGGGCCTAACCTCATCTTGCTGCTCATTAGCAATTTTGAGCTAAAAAGTGGGCCTAGCCTTGCCTTTCTACTCCCATGAGTCAGCAAGGGGGCCTAAGCCTGCCTTGCCACTCATAGGCCACTTAGAGCTAGAAAGAGGGCCTATGTTTATCCATTTTCTGTTACTGCCTTAGCATCCTAGATGTTAATATTTCCATGATAACATCTTAATTATTTTCATCCACCCATGGGGTGTAAATTGATGAATCATATGTAGTTGCTGAAGAGTTTGTTGCTGTTGCAACTAACTCAGTGAATGTTGTGAAACATGACGATGAAGTCAGTTTTTGATTTATGAAGTAGAGAACTGTAATCAGCGTTTCAGAGAATGCCTTCATCAAATACATTCCATTGTATCTTGCTCTGAAGAAGTGAAACCGCCAATCCATGAATTATAGATGAGAAGTTTGACCTTTTTGTGACTTGCTTGAGCGAATGTACCTAGCTGTTCTGAGCTCTGAATCTCTTCAACTAGCACTCGCCTTCTTTTTAGAGGACATGTTGGGGTTCTTTTGTATCATTTTTTTTACACTGTGCCTTGAATGTTCACCTTGTAATGACACAGTGTCAAATGGGCGCAACAATTCTTTACTATTATTTTCCTTATATTTTGAATGGTAATCCAGTAGGTGGTCAACGTGTCTAACTTAGAAATTTTTGTAAGATTTGTAGCAGCATCCAAATTTTTGAGATGAAGATTTTTAATGGAACAAGAATCAACTAAAACTTCTTTCACAGATCTGTGCCTAGGTTCAAGCTCAGTGATCTGCTCGTATATTACCTGCTGCTATTCTGATTCTGCTTTTAAAAAGTTTCAAAGCACTGCTGCTAATGTGTGCATCTTCACCCACCTTTGTCTCCAACTCACACCTGATCTGCTCATTCGTAACTTGCTGTAGCTCTGTTTCCTTTATTCCTGCAGAAACATGGACTTAACAGGTTTTGGAATGGAACTAACCACTGGTCAGTTATTTGCAATTGAACTTTCTCCTATGTTCTAGCCTCATCTGGATTTCACAAAAGAATTGTGATCACAATGAGCATATTGTTCTGGAGCTGCAATAATAATTCTGTCATTCTGTCTTGTTTCCTGCAAATGTCCATCAGACTTGCAATCTCAAAGTCAAATAGTAGATTTGCACTTGAGGCATTTCAGGCACTGAGGATTTTGAGACAAAAACTAATCATCAAAGCACACCTTGAAATCATGGAAATACATTTAAGGGAGTAGCTGACATATCCTAGGAAATTCACCAACCTATTAGCTTTTTGGAAGCAATGGGAACTTGGAATAGCTATTCTTGTTATGCAAGAATCCTTGTTTCTTTCAGGATATTATTCTTTCCCTATGATGTCATGTGGTCTTTCTTCATAGAATTGAGGATGATCTCTGTGTGAACTGCTTCTCTAGTTGAAATTTTTAATAAGTGGGCAAGTTTTTGGCCTCTCACTTAGGCAATTGCCACTCTTAATTGTTTGAGCCCCTTGGGAAATGAACAACAAAAACTATCATTAGTTTTCTTTCAGAATTGGTGTTGAGACATTTGGAATTCTTACGGGAATGTATTATCCAACACTAGGAATATTTGGAATTCTTATGGGAATATATTTTATGACATGATTTACTAGTTTTGTAGTGAAATGCCACCAAAGTTCTATAAATCTGAATGTACACAAGATGGAAAGTTTGTGAAGAAGCATGAATTTCAAGGAGGATTGCAAAGAATATGCTCCCCCAAGAGAAGGCATGCGAATTAACAAGCAGAGATGGTGAATGTGAAGGAAGATGTGGACATTGCAAATTGAAGAGAATTGACATAGGTGGTTGAGGATTCTATCTATTTCCCATTGAAATTTTTGCCTCAATCCATTGCAAATACGTGGGTGACTTGCCCAATGGGCAACAATGAATTCCACTAAAATGTGGGAATCTCACTTGGAATGATGTGACTTTTCTTTGTGTTTGAAAGTCGTGGTGCTCTCATTCAACTTCAAAGAAAACTTTGTGCAGAATTCACAACAATTATGAGTCTTGATTTGTGATTTTTAAACATACCGAGGGGAAACAAACATGCAACACGATATTTGTACCTTACACTACACGATGAAACAACATTCAAGTGTCTCATGCAAAGATTTCTTTGCTTTTGGTGAGTGTGAACAAACATGCACTAGTTTTTGAATATATCACTGAGAACAGAAGTTATGGCAATATAGATTTGGAAACCAGAAGTTTAAAAAAACAATGTGCAATATAGTTTTGGTGAGTGTGAACAAACATGCAGTAGTTTTCTATATAGATTACAATGTGCATAACACACAGGTTCCAAAAATGATTTGGAACTTTCCTTAACCATGCTTCACCCAAAAGTATATTTGTTTTCCGAGTTGTGACGTAATCACTCACTTCTGTTTTTCCAATTGTGGTGAAGGATATTACATGAGTTTTTCCACTGTTTTTCCTAATATAGTTTCTGCATGCCCATTGTCAATAAATGAAATATCTTTACACACTTCTAAAATCTATTAATTTCTCAAAAGAATTAACTAAATATATTTAGGTGCAAATACAGATATAATTTAATGTGGATCAGTGTTATTGCACTAAGTACATGATAAGAATTCCCTAGACATACATGACCAACTTCATGTGATGATAATATTCTTAGGCTGCTTGATGAAACATGAAGATCAATAGGTGAAGGAAAATTCTACTCTAGTGTCCTATCCATTCGGCAATGGAGTTGATGAACATTGTATTTCATGAAGTCTAATCACTACAAGATTGAATGCATGAGCTGCAAATGATGTTATGTCTTTTTCTAAGAGGGAGCCTAACAAAGGTGATTTAAACAAGCTAATAGATGAGAGGAGAATTATTTGAAAAGCATGTAAATTATCAAGGCACGTATCTGAATGTTAGTAGGCACCAAACTTGAAAACGTAGATTTCAAAGTCACAAATTACATTTGATTTTCGTGATTTTCCCAAAGTGCAATAAGAATTGGATAGTTACTGCTGTTTGCACAAATTAAGAGTAATAATACCAAAAGGAACTTTATAAATTTTTTAACTATAGATATTGGGGTTTTATATATGGGGCTTCGTTTGGACACAAGATCATTGCTCACACTTCTAAAGGGATAATCCATTTTAGGGCAAGGTATGTGTCATTCTTGAAGGCAGATAGACCAACTCATCAACAAAATGTGAGCGATGATAGGCCAATTGTTGAGTGGATATTCTCTCCTTCACTTTGGCCTCCGCTAGACCTAGGAGGGTATTTCTAGAGGTGACCTTAAGGAATATTTAATCACAACTTAATATATACAAACAAAATTAATTGTAGTAGTCTCCATTGTACACTTGACCCCCAAATTCGTCACTAAAATAAGAATTAATCCATTACATATAACCTCTATTAAGTTGAACATATGCATGACATGATTCTCTAAGATGAAAAACTACTATTGTTCGCTTTAGACGTTTTCCTTGGGTATAGTACTAAATCATGAAATGCATATAAGCGAACCCCTACTCCTAATGTATTCGTTGAAGATATTGCTCATTTTAAGTGCATGGAGGGTCAAACACTTCTAGGATTGGTGCCATATATTGGTTTACAAAGTGACAGTCAACTAAAAGCTACAAAAGATAGAAATAACAAAATAGGTATGATATTACTATTAATAATTGAACATACTTTATCTTCCCTCTCAATTCCAATCCACATGCAATAAGGAAAAGACCATTGCAAATGATAATTTGAAATGCATTAAAGTGTCGTGACACATCAAATTCTTATTACATTTATATCAACAAATATGGCAGGAGAAAACTCTAAGCTAAGAACTTCTCAAACTTTGTCACTTGTAATTCCCTAAAATTCAATGTCTAAGGAGACATAATTACAAACATCTGCTTTAAAATAACTACCTCTTCATGATTTTCAAAATGAGTTGCTCTAATGGCAACTGAACATGCAATGTTTGGAACCCTATAAGCTCTTCGACATTGTAGTTGCTTGGAAGTGAAAATGATTGACCATTTGAATGTCAAATGACTTGGTATTTATAGCATTTGGTTTGGTTGTTGAATCCTTTTGGGAATTTGACTGTGAGGTGGATCTCATTGATGTTGCATGAGGAACAAGTTGAAATCTTGTAAAATCCTATAGAAATGTTGGCCTTGAGATGGCGCGGGGTTACTTGCATTTTAAATTCCAATGATTGCATTCATGGTGGCATGGTGTTCTTCATCATCCATTATTGATTTTTGATAGTGGGAGTCAAATTGAGCATTAATTGCATTTTTTGAAAGAATCGGGGAGTAGTTCGGGCGAATAGAGGAGATTGCAGAAGTTCAACACAAGCTTACAGGTCTAGAAAGGGTTGTAGGGCTTTGGTATGAATTGGACAAATGAGTTGAACATTGGAATTTGTTAGACACATGAATATACTGAGAGTGGCGGGGGG